>JARQWZ010003528.1:137500-155631 GCA_033150135.1 Gobio occitaniae | reverse complement strand
AAACACACACATGTGTGTGACTGCAACAGAGAGTATTTTTATTGAAATTGGCAAATAAAATCAACAAAACTGGCATAAATCTGAAAGATTTTCATACATAAATGAAGTACTAATACTAGAGCACAAATGCAATATGGAACAAGCATGTTCACTCTCACACACACAGACACGCACACACAAACACAGGTGTCTGAATCATTATTTTGGATTTTGGCAATGAATGGGAAAATGTAAAAAATGCTTTTTTTTCACTTTGTTTGTAAAAAAAAATCATCTAAATCCAGTATAAATCTGAAAATGTCTACATTTATATCAAGATCTGGTCCTAGAGCATAAACACAAAGTGGAACGAACTTTCTGTCTCATACACACACGCACACACACACACACACACACACACACACACACAAACACACACATGTGTGTGACTGCAACAGAGAGCATTTTTATAGAAACTGGCAAATAAAATCAACAAAACTGGCATAAATCTGAAAAAAATTCCATACTTAAATGAAGGACAAATACTAGAGCACAAATGCAACATGGAGCAATCATGAGAAAGAGAGGGAAAAGGGCAAATAAAAGAAAGATGAAAGGCAGCTTAACTTTTGCATAACTTCCCTATGGACCTCTAGTGGATTATGTGGTCATTGCACTCTCTTTCTCTTTAACTATAATTCCTAAAGTTTTTCTACAAACCTACAGATGGCGGTATTCTATCCCTAACACATAGAGCAATGTCCAAAAACTATTTATATTTATTTAAGATCATCATTCAAGTGATTTTTTCATAAAAAATGCTTTTTAATGAGTCAATTTATGACATAGTTAAGTATTTGTGCAGTAAATAGGTAAAAAACTACCAAATACCCACAAAAACACAGCATAAATGTATAGTTGAGAAGTAAATAAAAAAAATGATATAAAGTTTTCCATGTAAAAAAATTATATTTCCTTATGCAATCGCTCTGTAAAAGTTTGGGGTCTATCTGACCCCAAGGGACTCAAACGTAAACCCTACTTGAGGGACGATTAAGGGTTAAGCTGATGTTTTACACCGTGTCTACACTGGACGCGACCTAAAAGCTAAAGGCTGTCTACACTGGAGACAAAACAACCGTTGCAAAGCATTTGTCCTTCATGCCAGTACCTCATAAATAGAAGGAGGCATCGGTTTACTGTCGGGAATTTGTCGTGTTGCATTGCACTGCATCCAGTGTAGACAACATCACTGATTATAATGGGTTCTGTTGTCTTTTGTTGCGTCATATCATGCCGCTCGTGTCCAGTGTAGACACGGTGTAAACCCTGGGATAGTTATTGGGAAAACGCACCACGCGACCTGTTTACATAAAGGCCTTAGCATTGCGCGTCATCATAATAACTTTTTTCCTGAATGGACTTTTCAAACTATAAAAGGTAAGAATAAACCTGTCTCTTCTTCACTTCAATTTACATGTTTTCAGATTCATTTTATCCCTCAAACGCTGAAAATACTGTTTAAACAATGCATGGTGTTCTAGTGACTGTCCAAAGTGCGTAAATATCATAGACTGTAAACAAGATGGACGACTTCCCTTCATTATCTTCCATTGTAGAAAAGTGAAGCCGCCAACATCTGAATATGGCACTGATTTTCTTCATCTTCTTGGTAACTTTGTAGTAACTTTCTAGCTAAACTCTTCAGGAAAGTGGATCTCAAGGGCCAGAGTTGGCCAGCCCTGTGCTACTTGCTTATACATGAAGATAAACACTATACTGAGTATACAATAGTACGCAATGACTGCACTAATGCCAGTAACAAGTGAGATCTCACTTGTTCATTAAATATACATGCCAAACATTTAGCATGTGCATCTATGATATATGGATTTGAACTGAAATAGATAAGATTAATTGGTTCTATGGCTACAACTCAACTATTTAACTTAATTTTTTTGAGTAATCAACTTAAAAATGTGTGTTCATGCTATAAATGATAAAGTTCCTCAATGTAGCTTGCTGGTTGACTAATTTTATTAGAAGTTGTCATAACTCAACAAAATTGAAGCAAACAGTTTTGTCATATTTTTCACAAGTATTTCTAGAATATATTTCTAAAAACACAGGAAGTAGTACACAGTAAAATCCCCAGTGTTAAATTAACACTGCTCAGAGCACATATGGTCCCCATCCTACAGAGTGTTAAAGTAACACTGAATCAGTGTTAAAGTTAATGAGATAATTAAGAGATTAATTAGTGATGATTGACCATTAGTGGTGAACACCTGATGATAATGAGTAGAATCACTGAAGAAAAGAGAAAAAAGAAAAAACACAAGAACTACGACTGACTATAAAAAAGACATTCAATCTCTGAAGATCTCAGCAGAGGAGGATTAAACAACTCCACAAACAGCATTACCAGCTTCACACATTACTAACCAGACTAACTTTATGTCTGTTATACGTCTACAGAAGCTCTTATTGAGGTTTAGATGTTGATGTTTTACTGAAAATAATAGTTTTTGTTTGTCACCATCATGTTGATCAGTGTTTACTTTAGTTGGGCTCTTGACCCTTGAGTTGTTAGTGTTGTTTATTTCTCTGGCTGCTGTAACTGTTTGATATGGTGAGAACAGGCAAGAGAAACTTGATGCTTGTTGTTTCTGATACAGTTGTTATCATCATATAGTGCCTTATTTGCTGATCTCCTGAGAGTCAATGATTATAGTAGCCTTGTGTCTCTACAGCGGAAGAGCCAGCAATATTTTCATCAGAAAAACTAAACGATTATCAAAAAAAAATGTACATACATTTTGTACTCCAATTTAATCACACAATAAGCACTTCTAACTCCTGCGAGTATTACTCACACACAGACATCAAGAATCAGCCTATGAATCTCAACAATGGTGACATGCTTCATGCCACAATGCATTCTGGGTGCATTAAGCAAAACTCATCTATGGCTCCCAGAATGCATTGTGGCATGAAGCATGTCACCATTGTTGAGATTCATAGGCTGAATCTTGATGTCTGTGTGTGAGTTAATCTCGCAGGAGTTAGAAGTGATTAGTGTACAATCGGTTGCAAAACTTATTCAGCTTTTCTAATTAAAAACTATGCTGGATCTCTTCTAGAATCACAATAAAAAAAGTTAATAGTATATCGTTTCTTACTCAGTCATAAGATCAATTAATTAAATCACTACACAATGATCATATTCTTATCATCAAGCAGCCGACAGCATCTGATTGTGTTTTACTCTTGCTTTTTCTTGCCATAACAAACTCAGTTACAGCAGCCAGAGAAACACTAATATTAAAAAGTCATCAAACTGCCCAACTAAAGAAAACACTCATCACCATGATGGTGACATTACAAACTAACAATTTTCAAAACAAAATCAAACAAAAATTCAGTTAATTCTGAGTAAGAGCTTCTGTAGACATCTGACAGAAATAAAGTTAGTCTGGTTAGTAATGTGTGAAGCTGGTAATGCTGTTTGTGGAGTTGTTTAATCCTCCTCTGCTGAGATCTTCAGATATTGAATGTCTTTTTTAACAGGTCAGTCGTAGTTCTTGTGTTTTTTCTTTTTTCTCTTTTCTTCAGTGATTCTGCTCATTATCAATCAGGTGTTCATCACTATGGTCAATCATCACTTAATTAATCTATTAATTATCTCATTAACTTTAACACTGATTCAGTGTTACTTTAACACTCTGTAGAGTGGGACCATATGTGCTCTGAGCAGTGTTAATTTAACACTGGGGATTTTACTGTGTACATACTGAGCAAAATGAATACAGTCCTTATTAATCACAAATTAAAAAAGAAAAACAACTGCAACTGTTAATCATATACAAGAGGGTCAAAAATGAAACTTTAATTTGAATCCTCTTACATGTTCAAGACAATAAGCTACTGATATCAGGCAAAGCAAATACAGTAGTGATACAGTAATTGATATGTAAATAGATATTGCTTTTTCAAGTCACGCATGCTCTTTCACTCTTCCACACGGTTCAAAATACACTCCGTTCTGAAATCTTTGTATTAGAGGTACACGTTTGCGGTGAAACGCTCGACTGCATGATTCAGTTCTAGCACTATGGTTGTGTTTTTTCCAGTGTTTTATGGACTGAGCTACTGCAGAAAGATTTCCATCTGTCCAAAACAGTGATGTTTATTCCCCAGAGGAACACACTGTTCCCTCAGGAGACGGGCCGAGGGATGGAGGGATGGAGGGATGGAGCTCTTTTGGAAGAACGCTTTGTGGCTGGGCAGGAGATGTTCTTCCTGCTATCTTGAAGGACTGCTGTTTCCAGATGGAGGACAACAGAACTGATGCAGCACATGATCATTCCTGTGAGAGAAGGACACTATAAGAACAGCACACACACTGCTTACTCTAGGCCAGCAGTTCTCAGCAAGTACAGCTTCAGGACCCACTGGACATCAAGGAGCGGCCCAAATTATTTATTTATCGCACAAAGGTGAACAAAAATGAACCGCATAGATGCTAAATTATTAACATGATCAGTGGCGGATCGTCCAAGGAAGAGAGGCTGAGCCTCCGCAAAAAGTACTCAAAAATTATCAGATTGTATATTCACACCAAGTGCAAATGGCGCGCCTTGTTGGCAAATGCTATTCGCACTAGCGCCGTCTAACAATGCCTGGTTGGGCCACACAAGATTTTTAAAAGACGTGCAAGGTTCACCGTCTTCAGTGGCGCAGTCAGTCAGTAAAGCATATGGCTAAAGGCTCTTGGTTTTGACGCAATTGACCCGGGTTCGAATCCGCCTTTTGCAGAGCTCGCTCTTATCTCTTTTCCAATCACAAATCACATCGGAAAGGTATTTACTCATAAATTGGAAATAAAGTGCCTAACAAAATGTTTAAAAATAATAAAAGCATTTATTGGGTAGGGTTAGGGGTAGGTGTAGGGAGGGCTCTATGTTATTTAGTAGATTAACTTAGTAAATAGCATCTACAGCTATTTGCACTTAGTATAAATATCATCTATTGCTAAGAAAATGACTGCCAAATTACTTGTCTGGCATGCATAACACAGTGTTTTTAGTCGTTTTAGTCGTTTCCGCGATCCATGTGAACAGGAATCATTTTGAAATCATTTTTATCTGTACAGAGGACAAGGGAGGAAGGCCTTCACAGGGGAGAGTCGAGCAACGTCATAAGCTTCTGTCAAAAACACTTCCAAAAAAGGGAGGCAAACTGAAATGTGTTCCAGAAAAATAACCAATTACAATCAAAAGCGTTGATCTGCCATTCCTAAAACCAATTAGCTTGAAGCAAGCCTGCCATTGGTTATGAGAGAAGCTCAACCTCACTGTAATCGCAGGTGTGGAAAATTAAAAGAAAAGTGAAGAGCAACTCTCCCGTTTGGCCAAAATATCAACTAAGTGGCCATTTGAAGGAGCGGAGGATGAAGATCCTCTACGAACAGGCGAGTAGAAATGTTAGACTGAACGAGGCCTTCCATTCACACATGAATTGGTCATAGTCCTGTAGACGGCACTGGTGGTTTGTTCTAATAATTTCCACCTTTGACAAGCGTTGGTGATCTGATTATAAGGTGATTATAGGTTATAAGGTGTTGTCATTTATCAAGTCTTTATATCTACTTATAGCAGTGTAATTATCACAAAAATTATAATAAACCCAAGTCTAATATTGCTTTATTAAAGCTAACGATTTCCAGCCCACCAGCCGCCACTGAACATGACAGGAGTAAATGAATTAGAGAATTGACAATTCAAATGCGATGTACCTGGATTTAATGTAGAATGTAATGTCGTTTTTTTTTTACGTTTTGTTCATTGTTTTGAAGGCATGTCATGTTGGCATCTGTATTATTTGGTGTATAATAAATGTGCCAAAATATGTGACCCTGGAGCACAAATCCAGTCATGCGTCTCACGGGTATATTTGTGGCAATAGCCAACAATACATCGAATGGGTCAAAATTATCAATTTTCCTTTTTGCACCACCAAATTTCAGATTTCGGCCGAATATTGTCCAAACCATACATCAGTGGAAAGCTAATTTATTCAGCTTTCAGATGATGTGTAAATCTCCAAAAATGACTGGTTTTCCAGGGTCACATATGTTTGGTCGGACGGACGTCAACAATAACAAATATGAAAAGTGTTTCCTCTTTCTTTTTAACGGTTGACAAGTCTGTTTTATTCATTAGCATTTTATTACGCGCTTTTATTCCTCAAGAAGGCCTGGGACTCATTTTGGGTGGTGACCCATCAGTTGAGAACCACTGGTCTAGGCATCCTAAAGCATACATCATCTGACTTCTCATTCAAGCTTTACATATCTATCATTCTGATTATAGACCAATCCCAATGTCTGCAAACACTGCAGCACATGGACACTAAATGATGGCAAAATGTTGTATGGAAAAAATGCATCTTCAACCCATCTCCCCCCGCAAAAAAACCCTGATGTGATGGTTTCTATGGTTCATCTGCTCTGAAACAATTTGTATTCTTCTTAAAGGCACAATATGTAGTTTTTCACCACTAGAGGTCGCTTATTTAAAACAAAGGCATAGCTTGATGACGGCGAGATTGAGTGTGGATTCATGGGAGATGTGGTCTTCACCTCTACAGCCGGTGGGAAAGAATCAGACGGGACTCGGGCAGAAATCATGTTCAGTGTATTGTGTAGTGTAAAGTGTTGTGGAGCTGAACGAGGCGCTGGAGCGATTGCTGATGAGAGACGAGCGACACACACGGCTCGAAAGCAGCGCTGTTTTATCATAATACACACATTTGAGTGTGTTGAACATGATGCTATAACATTACTCTGTGCGTTCGCTCCGTTCATGTACATTCTTGGAAACATCTGGGATAATGTACATAAGTCAACAAAATATATAACATTGTTCTAGTGGTTTTTGGATTTTTGAATGCAAAAATCTTACATATTGTGCCTTTAAATCTCTTTTTTTCTATCATCCTGTCAATGGTTGTGTAATTGAACCAACTGGCAAAGGCATGAATGGGCACATATACATGTTTACCTCACTGCGACAATAGCATTTGACATCAAATTAGCACTTTTTCAGGAACTATTTTTTGAATGTGTCCCATACTCGAGTGCAGGATTAGAGTGTAACGGCAGATGGGGACGATGATCAGAAACAGGCGTTTTGACACTCAAACAAGAGTTGATTGTGCAGCACAACATTGTAAACTGACTAGATAGTGTTGTGTTTGTGCTTTGCGTTAATCTTTTTAGATTAAACACTTTTTCGCCATCACTTCTGCGTGACATAAGCTGTGACATTGATAAAAAATTGGTCTATAATATCACATGGGTCACATCATGTTCATGTAAAAAAATCAGGTAATGAAATTCCAGTTCATGAGAATAATAGGACAGGCCTCTTTTCATAGCCTAAAATGCAGAAGCTTCAAAAACCTCAAGGAATCTATTAAACACAGCTAATGAGACACAACTGCAGAACACACATAAAATATAAATCATAATAAACTGTGGTTCTTTTGTGCCAACAGTGACTACTCAAGAAGGAAGCAGATTGAGTCACATGCAAAGACGTTCCCCGTTTGGAGTGCAATGTCCTGTTCACACTCAGTTCACTTCTGAACGAGACTAGACTACAACTCAAGATGACCATCTTAAATACAGGAATCCCAAGTGTGTTCGGGGACGTGATAAACAACGAGCTGTTGACTACGGTGCATATGGGATGAGGCAGTGAAATCATAGAAATCATTCAATCATTCATCACCTGATGTAAATACCTTTCACTGTTGTTATTTGTACAAATTACTCAATATAGTTGCGTGGAACCCACTTGACACTGCTTTTTTAAAGGGTTAGTTCACCCAAAAATGAAAATTCTGTCATTAATTCCTCACCCTCATGTCGTTGGACACCCGTCAGACCTCCGTTCATCTTCAGACACAAATGAAGATATTTTAGTGTAAATCTGATGCTCTGAAAGGCCTCCATTGGCTCAATGCACGGTTCACTCTCAAGACCCTTAAAAGACACTAAAGACGTCGTTACAAAGTCCATCTCACTACAGTGGCTCTACAATAACTTTATGAATCGGCGAGAATAGATTTTGTGCGCAAAAAAACCCTAAATAACGACTTACATAGTGATGACGATTTCAAAACACGGCCTCATGAAGCGTTATGAATCAGTGAGTCGAATCAGCAGTTTGAATCGCCAAATTTCAGCAGTTTGGCAGTTTGACACACGATCCGAATCATGATCAAACTGCTGAATCGACTCACTGATTCATAACGCTTCGAAGCTTCATGAGGCCGTGTTTTGAAATCGTCGTCACTATATAAGTCGTTATTTAGGGTTTTTTTGCGCACAAAAACTATTCTCGCCGATTCATAAAGTTATTGTAGAGCCGCTGTAGTGAGATGGACTTTGTAACGACGTCTTTAGTGTCTTTTAAGGGTCTTGAGAGTGAACCGTGCATTGAGCCAATGGAGGCCTTTCAGAGCATCAGATTTACACTAAAATATCTTCATTTGTGTCTGAAGGTCTGACGGGTGTCCAACGACATGAGGGTGAGGAATTAATGACAGAATTTTCATTTTTGGGTGAACTAACCCTTTAAGTATATCCAACACATTTTTTTTTTTGAGTGCAACAGATTCACACCCAATAGTACATTTTTGATTTAAAAAAAATCACATTGAACCATTCACAATGCTTCATATTTGATTTTGGATAAAAGTGCAGTTTTGTAGGTTTAAATCATGTGAATTGTAATTTTATGTAAGTATCTTCTTGAATTATGTTTCGATAGGTGAAAAATGTAAACAATTTATATCAAATGTCAAGTAATTTTAAGATCTTCATGTTTTTCTATAACCTTGTTAGGCAGTTTGATAGTATGGAAACAAACAAAAATCATTCTCATGAACTGGAATTATAGTAAATGTCCAATAAAATCACATTTCACAATATTGCCCTGACACAACAGATATTCCTTATTCACAGCTCTTCACTTTTTCCACATTTTGTTATGTTACAGCCTTATAACTAAATGGATTCAATTTATTATTTTCTTTAAAATTCTACAAACAATACCCCATAATGGCAATGTGAAAGAGTTTGTTTGAAATATTTGCAAATGTATTAAAAATAAAAATAAATAAAAATCACATGTACATGAGTATTCACAGCCTTTGCCATGACACTCAAAATTGAGCTCAGGTGCTCCTGTTTCCACTGATCATCCTTGAGATGTTTCTACAACTTGATTGGAGTCCAACTGTGGTAAATTCAGCTGATTGGACATGATTTGGAAAGGCACACGCCTGTCTATATAAGGTCCCTCAGTTAACAGTGCATGTCAGAGCACAAAGCCATGAAGGCCAAGGAATTGTCTGTAGATCTCCGAGACAGGATTGTGTTGAGGCACAGATCTGGGGAAGGGTACAGATTTCTGCAGCATTGAAGGTCCCAGTGAGCAGAGTGGCCTCCATCATCCATAGATGGAAGAAGTTTGGAACCAGCAGGACTCTTCCTAGAGCTGGCCGTCCGGCCAAACTGAGCAATCGGGGGAGAAGGGCCTTAGTCAGGGAGGCGACCAAGAACGCGATGGACACTATGACAGAGCTCCTGTGTTTCTCTGTGGAGAGAGAAGAACCTTCCAGAAGAACAACCATCAGGCCTGTGTGGAAGAGTGGCCAGACGGCACATGACAGCTCACCTGGAGTTTGCCAAAAGGCACCTGAAGGACTCTTAGACCACGAGAAACAAAATTCTCTGGTCTGATGAAACAAAGATTGAACTCTTTGGCCTGAATGGCAAGCGTCATGTCTGGAGGAAAGCAGGCACCGCTCATCACATGGCCAATCCCCACCCTACAGTGAGGCGGTGGTGGCAGCATCATGATGTGGGGATGTTTTTCAGCGGCAGGAACTGGGAGACTAGTCAGGATCGAGGGAAAGATGAATGCAGCAATGTACAGAGACATCCAAGATGAAAACCTGCTCCAGAGTGCTCTGGACCTCAGACTGGGGCGAAGGTTCATCTTCCAACAGGACAACGACCCTAAGTACACAGCCGAGATAACAAAGGCGTGGTTATGGGACACTTCTGTGAATGTCCTTGAGTCCAAAGAAGAATGGGAAAAACTTCCCAAAAATAGCTGTGCCGAGCTTGTAGCATCAAACTCAAAACGACTTGAGGCTGTAATTGGTGCCAAAGGTGCTTCAACAAAGTATTGAGCAAAGGCTGTGAATACTTATGTACATGTGATTCAAACAAACTTCCTTCACGTTGTCATTATGGGGTATTGTTTGTAGAATTTTGAGGAAAATAATGAATATAATCAATTTTGTAATAAGGCTGTAACATAACAAAATGTGGAAAAAGTGAAGTGCTGTGAATACTTCCCGGGTGCACTGTAGCAAAGATTTAAAGATCTTCAACAATGAAGTATGTTTTCTCAAATGACCATCATATTATCCAAGATCAAGCTAGTCAACATTATTATTATTGAAAAGCTGCATTATACATGAAACCTTTAAAATTAGGGTGCGTTCACGCCATGTTTACCAGATAGTTACGAGATTTGTAAAAAGCGTTCACGTCCTCTTGTAATCTGGGAGTTTTCAGACCGCTCCTACTTGTACCACGTGACGCTGCAGATTCATTTAGACATTGATATTTCATATTCATTTTTCTGAACAGCTCACGTGTCACGGACAACAGTCACGTGTTGTCATCTCGAAATTGCGGTAATTACGAAATGGCGTGAACACAGTACACTCTCCGAAAAAAAAGGTACAGTGGAGGTACAATTTTGTTCCTTAGGGAACAAAACGTATAACTGTACCTTTAAAGGTACACAATTGGTTCTTAGGGTACAATTTCCCCTACAATTAACCATTGGCAGGCAAGTTCGGTCCTAGTGAGCCGATGTCCTGCAGAGTTTGGCTCCAACCTTGAAAGACATCTATAGAAGCTCTAATTGAGAATGAACAGTTTTAGATGTTGATGTTTTATTGAAAATATTTGGTCACCATTATGGTGATCAGTGTTTCCTTTAGTTGGGCAGTTTAACTCTTGCCTTTTTTATTTGAGTTTGTGTTTTTTGTTGCAGTGTTAACAAAACACAAAATCTGTTAAAGTCAAAAGAAGCCATAAACAAAAATTGTCATGAAGAAAAATGTTTGACTAAAACTATTAATAAATTATATTCACCAACAATGCTTTCTTGACACAGATCAGGCATTCTGAATTTTGATTTTTAAATACATTCTAGGGGGGAAACAGTTTAGACGCACACAGATATCAAGAATCAGCATATGAATCTCAACAATGGTGACATACTTAATGCTGCAATGCATGCTGGGAGCCATGTGTTTTATACTGTGGTGGGTTAGTAGTGTTGGAGCTAAACTCTCCAGGACATCAGCTCTCTAGGACCGAACTTGCCTACCCCTGACTTAGAGGTACAAAAATGTACCCTTAAGGGTACAACCCCAGTGACGGACACTTGTACCTTAAAAGGTACAATTTTGTACTCTTTTTTTTTTTGAGAGTGTATATGACACAGACCAAAACATGAGACAAGTTGATGAAATGCATTGAACTTCACTATAACATGGTGACCAGGTAACTTTTCTCTAGTTGAGGGTGATGAGCAGCATTGGGTCAGTTTTGGCCTAGAGCGCCTCTTACCTGCACTCAGAGAGAGGAGCAGGTACAGCTATCTGCTTAGAGCGACACGGAGCAGGACAGCAGTACTGGTGCAAAGCATTTACATACCTACGACACAAGGAGAAACAAACACGTCATCACACTTCAGCCTTCCTCAGGTCTGCATTACTCTGGCCACGGCTGGCCATTGAGCTGCTATGATGATTCAAACACTCACTCATTCCAAGACAGGATCTGATGAGGTCGTGTTTAGACAACGGAAAATCCAAGTTTGCCGTTAGGGGAACTAAAACACACGTTTGTGCCTTTAAGCATCTCTCTAGATTATAATCGCTCTCATCCTTTGAAGTGATGTACATTTCATGTACAGAAATGAGTGTGTCTGGTATTGATGAATAAATGACAGGTGAAGATGTGAGTTCATTTCTCCATGAGTCTTTATGTAACTCTGCACCAGACTGCCGTCTCACACACACAGCGTCACTGCTTCAGTCACAGATGCACATTTTCAGACACTTCAGCCAAAGCCTGCATGGACGTAACAGGGGAAGTTCACAAATGTTCCAGTGTTTGTCACACGTAATTGCTTCTCTTTTGTTCCCCCCAGCAGATTTAAACATCACAAATATGTTTGACTTCCACAAAAGGACAAAACTATTAATGGCATCATCTTGGCATCATTTCAAGTGGCAAATAATGTTCATAGCTGCAATATGAAATAAACGCTACTAGGGCTGGGTGATATGGCAAAAAAAAAAGGAAATCTTGATTTTTTTTTTCAGAATGATTGACCGATTCAGATTTCGATTAAAATGTTTAACTAGTCAACCTAAAAGCTTTCAAGTAACATTCTCTTTAGTAACAATCTGATTTAAAAAAGTTACATTCCAATGGACAGATTTACTAACAGCTCGCGCCAGTGCAAACCCTCTTTTGGCGTTAAACTACTGTCTTGATTTACTAAAGACACGCTGTCACAGTTATGTTCTGTTGGGTTTTGTTTTCATGGACATTCAGTTTGGTCTCATCTGTCACATGTCTTCCTTTGTTCTGTTTTCCCGCCATCTTCAGTCACCATGGACACTAATCGTCTTCATCTACTTCGTCTCCGTCTTCATCTCCCTAGAACCTGATTGTAACAGAATACCAGACCAGTACAGAAAGATGGATCTAGCCTCCATCAACGTTGCCCCGATGAGGGGTAACCAACTTTTGAAAGGAGTGACAGTGTTTGTGTTTCAGCGTGGCAGAGACCTGGACCGCTACGTGGAGGAGTTCCTCGACCTCTGCCATCTAGTTGCGACGACGTCTGTCTCATGGAGGGATTCCGGTGTGGCCTGGACGAGGCCCTCCGCTTCATCATGCCACCCGGCGATCCTGGCTGGACACTGAAGGGATACATCAACTTCGCGCTGTGGACATGGGGATCCACGGTCACAGTGAGCGAAGCGGAGGGCGACAACACCCTTGTTCAGCCACACCCCACAGACATCTCGCAGGCCGACCCAGAGCACAGCCCACCAACGCCCTGCACCATGGAGACGACACCGCCTGAGCCCCCCGCAGACGGAGAGCTTCTGCCCGCCGCTGACACAGGGCCTGTGACGACAGCGCCCACCGCAGCCCCGGAGCCGAAGATCCCAAGTGAGTCTGACCAGGGGTGTGAGCCGGCAACAGCCGTCCCAGAGGGAATTCTGGTGGAGCTTAACACTGGGGAGGACTGGCTCATTGACTGGGACACTGAAGTACTGTCTCCCACCCTGTCCCACCCTGATTTATGTGAACTGTCTCCTGTGATCCCTCTTCCTTCTGTGCCATTTGAAACTGCCAGTCCTCCAGCCCTGCCTCAGCTGTCCTCGTGCTGGCCTGTGCCTTCTCCTGTGTTTCCCCACAGTGCGGATAAGCCTCAGAACCAGCACTCACCAGTCTCGTCCATTCAAGTGGATCCATGGGTTCTTCCTCCGGCCTCTGATCCTCTCACCTCGGCCCTGTGACCTGATGGCTGTACCGTGGCTCCTCCCACCCTTGGCACCACCAGAATCCCTCGACCTTGCAGCTTCACCGGGTTCCTTCATCCCTCCGGCTCCCCCTTGGTCAGTCATCACCCTTGCGCCACGGACTTACGATCCTCCCGCTGCGCTTCGAATCTCCACCCCTAGGGCTGCAGTAGGATCCTCCTTCTCCTCGGACTCGCCTTGGTCTTCAGTCACACCGCCTCCGCCTCAGGCCTCGAGAGTTCTGGTGTCCCCTCAGGTGCTCGTCCCTACAGCTCCGCCCAGGTCTCCAGTGCCAGCAGCGCTGCTCGGGACCATCGGCTCTCCATCATCACATGGGGATCCCCTGACATCGGTTTCGTCTCCGTCGGTCGTCCCACGGAGTTTGTTGACCACGCCCACTCCTTGGCTTCTCCCTCCATCGACGCCACCGTGGGCTGTCGTCAGCTCTGTGCTCTGGGTCTGTACCATCTGGCCACTCCTCCCGTCAGCGCTTTCAAGGACACTCCCTCCAGTTCCTCCATGGAAGCTCTGCCTGCCTGTCGGTCGACCTGCCCGTTTCTGCCCGCTCCTCCTTTCCAGCCCTTCTCCTGCTCCTCGCCCGCCTCCAAAGCCTCCACCCTCCCTCATCTGTTTATTTTGTTCTTTTTACGGTGCGAGGACGCGCCTTCTCGGAGGGGGCGTAATGTCACAGTTATGTTCTGTTGGGTTTTGTTTTCATGGACATTCAGTTTGGTCTCATCTGTCACATGTCTTCCTTTGTTCTGTTTTCCCGCCATCTTCAGTCACCATGGACACTAATCGTCTTCGTCTCCGTCTTCATCTCCCTAGAACCTGATTGTAACACACGCAGTGATAAATTAGCGTTGAAAAGGTTATTTTTGCAGCTGATCTTATCAATTCACACAAGGTAAATTACTAAGGTTTGCGCGAGTCAATTTACTGGTGTTTGCGCCATTATTTACCGCCCAAAAAAAGCATGTCTTTAAGTTAAAGTATGTCTTTGACGCTAACTGGTAGATTGTGTTCGGCTGCGTCTGTGTGCTTTAATGTGTGTCGTCAGTAGATCACACGCTAAACTTTACACTCCCATCAGCGTTTTTATGAATTTGCTCTGTTTAAGTAAATCTGGCCCCAAGTGCACACACACCTGAAGTGATCAATGTAAAACAAATGACTTATTTGTTAAAGCTACACTGTGTAACTTTTTTAGTTTATTCTTAGCTAAAAACACTTAGTTCTTTCAAAAATATATGTGCTCATTAATGTATATTTACTTCTTTCAAGTAATAAAGTATTCTGGTAAGTTTATAATATGCCATTGTAAATACATACGGGTGAGGGTTTGAATGCGGGTCGCCATGTTGGCCCTCCATCTTGAAAGTACATTAGCCAAAGAGGGACATTCCCGTAAATTCAAGCTTCGCCTTTGGCGTTTTAACACTCGATGGCACCGTGTCCAATGTGGACGAGGTCGAGCTGGAATTCATGTTAATCTTGGACTAAATCGGCCACCGTAGGAGTTAAAACGAAATCGGAATTGAGAGGAACAGAAACTAATATTCACTGGATGGTCATATACAAGTTCACCACTAGATGGGGGAAAATATCACAGTGTAGCTTTAAATATCTTTGCAGAAAATATGCATGAAATATGAAGGCAAATATTGTACAAACACATCTTCAAACATATTCTATATACTAAATAATATAAAATAAGAAAAATCTTAGCCAAAAAGTAATAGAAATAACAGCAGTAATAGGCTATTATTAACAGCAAATGCTTTGTAAACACAGAGAATAACAGCAGCTTTCAGCCTGTCACCATCATGCAAACATGAAATAATCAGACACACAGTAGTGGTTCTTTACAGGTTTTTACAGACTATTTTTCTATTGTTTTTATGTTTGGCGGATGTGTTTGGCTGCGCTGCGTCTCGTGTCTTTAGCAGCGTCTCACCCATGAAACGGCATTTTAAAACAGAGCGCTCAAGGTAGAAGAAAGTTCAACTCGCATCTGATATCTTAGCTTTTTTCCCATTCCACTGCCCGCGTCTTGTTTTTTTCAATGCAATATCGCATTCTGTGTGAACAGCCGCTTTAGACGTGGTGTACGTTCACTGAGCGCGTCACACGAGAGCGGGTAATCATCAGGTGCTCGGATCATTTTCTTCTCTTAACTGTTATCATTGCTGAATAATCAACTTGGGCCCTATTTTAACGATCTGAAACGCAAGTGTCAAAGCGCGAAGCGCAAGTAACTTTGTGGGCGGGTCTCGGCGCTGTTGCTATTTTCCCGGCGGGATAAATGGCTCTTGCGCCCGGCGCAAATCTAAAATGGGTTGGTCTGAAGTAGCTTCATTATTCATAGGTGTGGTTTGGGCGTAACGTGAATAAACCAATCAGAGCGTCATCCAACATTCCCTTTAAAAGCAGGTGCGCAAGTTCCATTATGGATTGCTATTATTATGGCGTATTTACCAGGCGCACGCCAGGAGCGGTTCACAGCCGAGGAGACTGATGTGCTTGTAAGAAGTTGTGTTGTATGGGGTTGTATGGGGATGGGAGAAACCCACCCAAAATAGCGTCGGTTAAACAGGCGTGGGAGGAAATAGCCACAATTGTTTCATCAGCTGGCATCCCCAGGACGTCGCACCAGTGCCGCAAGCACTACAATGACATCAGAAGACGGGGAAAGTCCAAGCTTGCCAGCATCAATCGGGCACGCCGTGTAACGAGAGGTGGATCTGCCTCTACTCAGGACCTGACGCCAGCAGAGGACATCGCTGCGTCCACCCTCACCGATTTTTTTTCCTGGTTCTTGACGGACAAACCAATTTGTTAGATGTCCTTATATACATATATGTCTTGCCAGAAGTTGCCACTATTGGGCAAACAGGTCTCCTTAATTATTAGACAACAATTAGCCTGAATCATTTGTAAGCTAGATTTATGCCTATTTTTTCACATCTTCGTGGCCAACCACAATGATTTCCGTCATCTCATGTGTTAATATTTTTTAGTGTAACAATTTATGATTTGCAAAAATAACTGTTGCATCTGTGTAGATTACATGAGCAAAGTGTATGCGCGTTGTGCACGCTATACAGTGCGCGCCACTGACTTTAGACTAGGTTTTTTCTGGTCAGTGGCGCAATTGTTTAATGGAACAGCAAAATAGCACCAGGGATTGTTTGCGCCGGAACACGCCTCCTTTTTTGCGCTGAACCGCCCAGGAAGCGCAAGTTCATTCACTAGTTTAGCGACGTGCTTCTGTGGAGGGAAAAGCGCACTTTGCGCGGGTGCAAAATAGGAATGACACATGCGTCGGTGTACAAAGTCAATTGCGCTGGGTGCAAGATAGGGCCCTAAGTCTTTTGAATACTTTATTATGAGGATTTAAAACTTTATAGACTAAAACAGCTAACTTCCGGCGGTCAGCAGTGCGCGAGTCGACTAAAAGAGTTACCCCTGACGCTACGTTTTGTTTTGCTGTATCCTCTGCGCTTCTGCGTTCGTCAATACGCATGAGTCAAGGGTCAAGGGTTGCGTACGGCAATCCGCCGGAAGCTAGTTGTTTTAAATATGGATATTTTTTCTAACACAAACGCATTGCTTCTCTTCAGAAGGCCTTTATTAACCCCCTGGAGCCGTGTGGAGCAGTTATATGATGGATAAATGCACTTTTATGGACTTCAAAAAGACCTATCAAGTCAATGTATAAACTTTACACAAACCTATACAAACTTATCAAGACCTATCAAGTATAAAGCTTGGATTAGCCAGGACTTTTTTTATATATAACTCTGATTGTATTCGCCTGAAAGAAGAAAGTCATATACACTATAGAATGGCTTAATGGTGAGTAAATCATGGGGTCATTTTCATTTTTGGGTGAACTATCGAACTATGGGTGATCTCTTTAAGCACAAGTCTCTTAGCCACGATCATACCCAGCATTAGAGACTGGTTTAATGCTCCTGAAAGGCAAAAATGGCAAGTTCAGCGTCCAGTGGAAGAGGCCTTGGAGAACCAGTCAAAAATGCTTGACCAAAAACCAGACACTAAAGGGCAAATTATCAACATGTCAAAATGTAAAATTTGCTCACATTTTTATTCAAAACCGCGATTTCTCGATTTAAAAATAATACAATCGTGGCAAAACATTAAATTCGAATTAATCTGAAACAATCGGGAAAATCGGCGGCCCTAAAGGCTACCCGGAGAGCCTGTGGATCA
This sequence comes from Gobio occitaniae, assembly GCA_033150135.1. Taxonomy (NCBI): domain Eukaryota; kingdom Metazoa; phylum Chordata; class Actinopteri; order Cypriniformes; family Gobionidae; genus Gobio; species Gobio occitaniae. Next base: position 137,712 of record JARQWZ010003528.1, on the reverse strand, counting down.
GCAACACCAGCCAGACCAGCTCAAACCAGCCTGGACCAACATGGATTTCGTGCTGGTTTATGCTGGGTTTCAGCAAGGTATTGCTTATTTGAAATAAAAATAAAGTTGTCCCAACTGTTCCACAAGGCAGCATGTCAGCACAGGGCAGAAGTGTGCTGGTTTGGTGGTTTCATGTGGTCTTTAAACTCACTTTGAAATGTAATGGTTTGGTC
>JARQWZ010003528.1:0-132500 GCA_033150135.1 Gobio occitaniae | reverse complement strand
CAGCGTATCTTCTAGGCAAAATATACAGTATATAAACAATAGTTTGATTTATTTTTTAAATAATATATTTTTTGAACGATTATTTAGCTTGATATATATTGTCAACACATCATGGGTAAAACATTTTCTATTTTGATTTAGTATTTTGCACAGATGCTATTCATCCTAAGTCTAAAGGGGTGTAATGATACCCTAATATCACGACTCGATACATATAGAGTTTTTGTTACACCCCTACTAAATAGTATTTTATATATATATATATATATATATAAACAGCTTTCCAATCTTATATGTGATGGGAAAATCAAGAAGAATGAGTTTGGAAAAAGGCAGAATCTGACTTCAAGAGTTACCACTAGCCGCTTTACTCTCGATGCCACTCCTCCTGTTGTTCGATGGGTTTCTTTTGTAAATTGTAAATGTAAACTGGTCCAAACATTGGTGGGTGTAGTTAGTGTAAATAATTTGATATATACTTTAATCACTGGTCACTGGTTATAGATGATATTCATGGCAAGCGTAATAAAATATAATGCGCAAGTTTGCTCATAGAGAAGTATGAGCACTTCGAGAATCAGATCTGTAAGCAAATGCGGTGGTCAATTCCATACAGCGTGAGCATAGTCATAGAAACGTAAGTGGTTTGCCAATGATTGGCGTTACGCACAGCACAGCATAATAGTATTGTAATAGTATTGTAATAGTATTGTAATAGTATTGTAATAGTATTGTAATAGTATTGTAATAGTATTGTAAATTGACTTTTCATTAACTTTGTTAAGCTGTACAAGGAAATGTAAGTGTTTTTGTGTTTTGTACAGGAAACTGATCTCTAGTTTTTGATGGTCATTTAGCAGACGCTTTTATCCAAATTGACTTACAAAGAAGATTAAGGAAATAGTCAGACAGTGTGGTATTACGATCACACTTGTGCCCTCAAGATTGCATTTCGTGGAAGGAAAGTGTTATTGCATACAGGAAGGCCTTAAAAAGATCTGCTTACTTTTCAACTCTCTTAAGAATAAATATGCACCTTAAATCTGTGGGCCAGGGAACTCATGGGTAAAAAGTGTCAAACTCAGACAAAGTTGTGTCCAAAATCGCCCCCTATGCCCTTAAACATGGTACTATTTGAGGGGACAGCCTATTACTAGAACCACATGTGAGTTTCACGAAGGTTACTGTGTTTGAACACACAGCATCAGGTTGAAAGACTGAGGTTTTGACGCAATGATTTGCCATTACATACAATAAGGTCTGATTCATGATTCACAGGATTGAGCTGAGGTCAGGTGGTCAAAAGCCTCTACAAACATCAAGCAATGCGCCTACATCTTTTAAATACATGTGTAAAATGCTCAATGATGAGGTTCCTGACATTGGCATGTAGCATAACATAGCCACTAGATGGCAGTACAGTTAACCACAAGTTCAGAAACAAATGCAGAGATCATCATGGCAGATGACTTGCTCATGCTTAATATTATTCTGTCTGTCTGCCTGTGCAGTGAACCGGGTCTAAGCAGACATTGTTGAACTGTAGAGGAGAAAACACATCTGCAGATGAGAGATGAGAGATGAGAGATGAGAGATGAGAGATGAGAGATGAGAGATGAGAGGCAGAATCTCCTGCTGCATCTTCCCCTGGGACACATCACATGAACACCTGCGCTAGTCGAGGATTTGCAAATAATGTGTAAAGATGGCCTTCTGATGAACAGGATTCATTTAAAAGAAGTATGTACTTCCGTATATTGACAAAAGATATTGTGCTCCATACTGCAGCCCCATACGCAACAAACTGTGACACCTTTCTATTCAGAACCAGCATTAACTTCTTGAACAATCTGAGCTCCAGTAGCTCGTCTGTTTGATCGACCACACGGGCCAGCCTTCACTCTCCATATGCATCAATGACCCTGTGGCCGGTTCTCCACTGGTCCTCCATGACCCTGTGGCCGGTTCTCCACTGGTCCTCCATGACCCTGTGGCCGGTTCTCCACTGGTCCTTCATGACCCTGTGGCCGGTTCTCCACTGGTCCTTCATGACCCTGTGGCCGGTTCTCCACTGGTCCTCCATGACCCTGTGGCCGGTTCTCCACTGGTCCTTCATGACCCTGTGGCCGGTTCTCCACTGGTCCTTCATGACCCTGTGGCCGGTTCTCCACTGGTCCTCCATGACCCTGTGGCCGGTTCTCCACTGGTCCTCCATGACCCTGTGGCCGGTTCTCCACTGGTCCTTCATGACCCTGTGGCCGGTTCTCCACTGGTCCTCCATGACCCTGTGGCCGGTTCTCCACTGGTCCTTCATGACCCTGTGGCCGGTTCTCCACTGGTCCTTCATGACCCTGTGGCCGGTTCTCCACTGGTCCTTCATGACCCTGTGGCCGGTTCTCCACTGGTCCTTCATGACCCTGTGGCCGGTTCTCCACTGGTCCTCCATGACCCTGTGGCCGGTTCTCCACTGGTCCTTCATGACCCTGTGGCTGGTTCTCCACTGGTCCTTCATGACCCTGTGGCCGGTTCTCCACTGGTCCTTCATGACCCTGTGGCCGGTTCTCCACTGGTCCTTCATGACCCTGTGGCCGGTTCTCCACTGGTCCTCCATGACCCTGTGGCCGGTTCTCCACTGGTCCTTCATGACCCTGTGGCCGGTTCTCCACTGGTCCTCCATGACCCTGTGGCCGGTTCTCCACTGGTCCTCCATGACCCTGTGGCCGGTTCTCCACTGGTCCTCCATGACCCTGTGGCCGGTTCTCCACTGGTCCTCCATGACCCTGTGGCCGGTTCTCCACTGGTCCTCCATGACCCTGTGGCCGGTTCTCCACTGGTCCTCCATGACCCTGTGGCCGGTTCTCCACTGGTCCTCCATGACCCTGTGGCCGGTTCTCCACTGGTCCTTCATGACCCTGTGGCCGGTTCTCCACTGGTCCTTCATGACCCTTTGGCCGGTTCTCCACTGGTCCTCCATGACCCGTGGCCGGTTCTCCACTGGTCCTTCATGACCCTGTGGCCGGTTCTCCACTGGTCCTCCATGACCCTGTGGCCGGTTCTCCACTGGTCCTTCATGACCCTGTGGCCGGTTCTCCACTGGTCCTCCATGACCCTGTGGCCGGTTCTCCACTGGTCCTCCATGATCCTGTGGCCGGTTCTCCACTGGTCCTCCATGACCCTGTGGCCGGTTCTCCACTGGTCCTTCATGACCCTGTGGCCGGTTCTCCACTGGTCCTCCATGACCCTGTGGCCGGTTCTCCACTGGTCCTCCATGACCCTGTGGCCGGTTCTCCACTGGTCCTCCATGACCCTGTGGCCGGTTCTCCACTGGTCCTTCATGACCCTGTGGCCGGTTCTCCACTGGTCCTTCATGACCCTTTGGCCGGTTCTCCACTGGTCCTCCATGACCCGTGGCCGGTTCTCCACTGGTCCTCCATGACCCTGTGGCCGGTTCTCCACTGGTCCTCCATGACCCTGTGGCCGGTTCTCCACTGGTCCTCCATGACCCTGTGGCCGGTTCTCCACTGGTCCTTCATGACCCTGTGGCCGGTTCTCCACTGGTCCTCCATGACCCTGTGGCCGGTTCTCCACTGGTCCTCCATGACCCTGTGGCCGGTTCTCCACTGGTCCTTCATGACCCTGTGGCCGGTTCTCCACTGGTCCTTCATGACCCTGTGGCCGGTTCTCCACTGGTCCTCCATGACCCTGTGGCCGGTTCTCCACTGGTCCTTCATGACCCTGTGGCCGGTTCTCCACTGGTCCTTCATGACCCTGTGGCCGGTTCTCCACTGGTCCTTCATGACCCTGTGGCCGGTTCTCCACTGGTCCTCCATGACCATGTGGCCGGTTCTCCACTGGTCCTTCATGACCCTGTGGCCGGTTCTCCACTGGTCCTTCATGACCCTGTGGCCGGTTCTCCACTGGTCCTCCATGACCCTGTGGCCGGTTCTCCACTGGTCCTTCATGACCCTGTGGCCGGTTCTCCACTGGTCCTTCATGACCCTGTGGCCGGTTCTCCACTGGTCCTCCATGACCCTGTGGCCGGTTCTCCACTGGTCCTTCATGACCCTGTGGCCGGTTCTCCACTGGTCCTTCATGACCCTGTGTCCGGTTCTCCACTGGTCCTCCATGACCCTGTGGCCGGTTCTCCACTGGTCCTCCATGACCCTGTGGCCGGTTCTCCACTGGTCCTCCATGACCCTGTGGCCGGTTCTCCACTGGTCCTTCATGACCCTGTGGCCGGTTCTCCACTGGTCCTCCATGACCCTGTGGCCGGTTCTCCACTGGTCCTCCATGACCCTGTGGCCGGTTCTCCACTGGTCCTTCATGACCCTGTGGCCGGTTCTCCACTGGTCCTTCATGACCCTGTGGCCGGTTCTCCACTGGTCCTTCCTTGGAGCACTTTTGATAGAGACTGACCACTGCAGACCAGGAACACCCCACAAGAGCTGCAGTTTTGGAGATGCTCTGACCAGCACATCCCAAAGCTGCTCTGTTGGATTGAGATCTGGTGACTGTGGAGGACATTTGAGTTTAGTCAACTCACTGTCATGTTCAAGAAACCAGTTTGAGATGATTAGTGACATGGTGCATTACCCTGCTGGAAATAGCCATCAGAAGATGGGTTTACTGTGGTCATAAACGTATGGACATTGTCAGCAACAATACTGAGGTAGGCTGTGCTGTTTCAACAATGCTCAATTGGTGCTAAGAGGCCAAAAGTGTGCCAAGAAAATACCATTACATCACTACCAGCAGCCTGAACCGCTGAGAAGGCTGGGTGGATCCATGCTTTCCTGTTTACACCAAATTCTGACCCTACCATCGGTCATAAAGTCACTACTTCAATTTCTGCACTACAAGGTTTTGCTATCAATTCTTTTAAATCAAAATAAGTTAAATATCCTGTATACTCATCTTAGACATTACGGTATTTTTGAGAATGCATTCATTTATTCAATTTAACATTCTGCTAAACACACACAAGGAAAATGTGTTTCTGGCGAGTTTTAAGAAAAAGCAAAGGTTTGACGACCCTCAGTGCTGTCACGGTGACAGATGAGATTTCTCCTATTTCAGTGAGATCTGTCCAAATATATTACATACGTGGCAACAATTTATGTGTTCTTACAAAAAATAGAACTTTACAGCAGCTTTAATTATCAGCCTTATCTGCCTCTCTTCATTGTCTTTTATAAACACTCATATTTTTGCTACGAGTGTCATTCGCCGACTGCTCTAAAAGGAAATTAATGCACTACAAAAGCTAGCTATAGTACACTAACACTATCGGTTTCCTTCACAGCAACAAACTCACTGTCAAAGCCAAATGGAGAACATTACTGAGTAAAGTTACAAGATGGCCATCAAACCACTGACACCAGAGCCGTACAAAGCTAATTTATTTAAAAAACAAAAAAACACAAAAAAAAAACACATAATATATATATATACACACACACACACACACACACACACACATCAGTGGTTCACCACAGAAAACACTCTCTCTGCATCAGCATTTGAATGGGGTAGTATTGCTTTTTTTGATGTTGTTGTTGTTGTTGTTGATGTTGATTTATTTTTTTGCCTTGATAGATAAGTATAGGTTGATAATTAATTCTGTCTATTTAGACAAAATGCATCTATATGACGCTTTGTATATACAGTATATACTATAGACACACACACAATTTTAAAGCACTATGTAGAGGCATGATTTTGTCTAAATAGAACTACTTTAACTTAAGCTACTTGTAAGTTAAAGTAGTTAAGTTACATTCAAGCTACCCGTTTGAAAAAATAGCTACACTACAAGTTACTATCAAAAAACTTTTTCTCAAACTGTCAAAGTGCAAAATGACTACAAATTTAATATCAGTTCAAGAACAACATGTACCTTATGCAACTTAAATGAAATACTCAGGAGTCAGGATTAGTCTAAAGATGTGTGTTAAACTCACAGCACATGCAGTGATGAAGCGCAGCATTTTGAACAGAACCGCTCTGAGACACCAGTCATGAGCTGCTCGCGCGAACACTGCGCTTTGCTTGACTATTTCTTTTCGTTTCGAATCGTTTCGTTTAAAAATGGACATTTCAAGCTTTCTATACACAAATTTCTCATGTCTGTGAGGCAAGTAGCAGCTGAGCTTTGGTTCATTTATTGGACGCGCTCCAGTTCATGTGCAGTGAAAGTGATCGCTCCGGCGCCTTCATGTCACGATTATTGCCTGCTATAGCCTATTTGCTTATTATTTATTAAATTCAGGCAATTGAAACATTGATTACAATTAAGTTACAATGTATTTATACAAAACAAAATTCACTTTAAAGAAATGCTTTCTACAAAACAAAACTTAATGAAGTGGTCAAAATAATTTCTGACCCCATGTCTTTGACATACTGTATATTACGCATCTTTGCACTTTTCATAATAGCCAAGATGAAATTTAAAAATAGCACTATAATATTTAAACATAAATATGAAACAAATAGCTACATTGTTTAATGGCTACAACAAGTTCAGAGAAATTTCATGTCAGAGCGGGATTTGAGCGCTTGGGCCGTGAGCGATTGAGTGGAGCGCGCCTGCATAGAGTGGATTTTATTGAGCTCCGCTTCGCTCATTACAGGCTCGTTCTCGTCAGAACACAAAATGGAATGTAGCTTATGTTTATTTGCACATTTATCTTGAACCCCCTCACCGAAAGCATAACTAGTCGATCACGAGTGGCTCAGCGGGTAGATCTATAGATAAACTCATCTTTCAGGCATTTGACTGACCGGGTTGACACTTCAGCGTGAGAAATCGGGGGTGTGGCCAGGGCCGTAACCACCATAGACATTAAGTCCCCCCCAATAATTAGAAATGGCCAAATTGTGTATTTATCTACAACCCCAAATCAGAAAAAGTTGGGACAGTATGGAAAACGCAAATAAAATAAAAAAGAAGTGATTTCTAAATTTACTTTGACTTGTATTTCATTGCAGACAATATGAACACAAAATATTTCATGTTTTGTCTGGTCAACTTCATGTCATTTGTAAATATGCATCCTTTCCTGTCATTCAGACCTGCAACACATTTCAAAAAAAGTTGGGACAGGAGCAATTTAGGGCTAGTAATGAGGTAAAATTGTTAAATAATGATGTGATTTGAAACAGGTGATGTCAACAGGTGATTGTAATGTTATGATTTGGTATAAAAGCAGCATCCAAGAAAGGTCTAATCCTTTAGGAGCAAAGATGGGCCGAGGATCGCCAGTTTGCCAACAAATACATGAGAAAATTATTGAAATGTTTAAAAACAATGTTCCTCAAAGAAAGATAGGAAGAGATTTGGATATTTCACATTCAACAGTGCATAACATAATTAAAAGATTCAAGGAATCTGGAGGAATTTCAGTGCCTAAAGGACAAGGGCGCAAGCCTAAGCTGAACAACCGTGATCTCCGATCCCTCAGGCGGCACTGCATCAAGAATCGTCATTCATCTAGAAGCCATATCACCACATGGGCTCAGGACTACTTTGGCAAACCTTTGTCAAGTACCACAATACGTAGTTACATCCACAAATGCCAGTTAAAACTCTACTGTGCCAAAAGGAAGCCCTATGTTAACAGTGTCCAGAAGCGCCGTCGACTTCTCTGGGCTCGGAGGCATCTGGGATGGACCATCACACAGTGGAAACGTGTACTGTGGTCAGATGAAGCAGTATTTGAGGTATTTTTTGGGAGGAATGGACGCCGTGTGCTCCGGACCAAAGAAGAAAAGGATCATCCAGACTGTTACCAGCAACAAAAGCCAGGGTCTGTCATGGTATGGGGTTGTGTCACTGCCCTTGGCAAAGGTAACTTGACTTCTGTGAAGGCACCATTAATGCTGAAAAGTACATAGAGATTTTGGAGCATAATATGCTGCCTTCAAGAAGACATCTTTTCCAGGGACGTCCATGCATATTTCAACAAGACAATGCAAAACCACATTCTGCACACATTCTGCAGTCCTGGCTGTGGAGGAAGAGGGTTCGGGTACTTGACTGGCCTGCCTCAGTCCCGACCTGTCTCCAATAGAGAATGTGTGGAAGACCCCGTACTGTTGCCCACCTTAAGACTTGTTTGCAGGAAGAATGGGACAAAATTACACCTGAAACACTTCATCACTTGGTGTCTTCAGTCCCTAAACGTCTTTTAAGTGTTGTGAAAAGGAATGGCAACATTACAAAGTGGTAAATGCTTTACTGTCCCAACTTTTTTTGAAATGTGTTGCAGGTCTGAATGACAGGAAAGGATGCATATTTACAAATGACATGAAGTTGACCAGACAAAACATGAAATATTTTATGTTCATATTGTCTGCAATGAAATACAAGTCAAAGTAAATTTAGAAATCACTTATTTTTTTCTTTTTTTTTTTGCATTTTCCATACTGTCCCAACTTTTTCTGATTTGGGGTTGTATGTAAATCTATGTATTTATTCATTAATGCGAAGAATCCCGGGACTAATAAAATATTTGACGCAAATAAATGCAAATATTGTTTGCAAATAGCCCTAAAATAATTATTTCCCAACTAGAAATAGACCTAGAATTTCGTTCACTGTTCTGTTTCTTTATGCTTTATAAAAATCTAAAAATTGTTCCCCCCCCCAATGTTCAAGACATGGTTATGGCCTTGGGTGTGGCGTGTCAGACCAATCAAATGCGTGTGTCTCGCGGCCAATGCATGAGAGTTGGCAGCTCTGCTGACACATTCATCACAGCAATCCTCACTGAGCTTATGTCTTATCATGTGTTCTGTGATCTTACAAATTCAGCATGAAGTCAATCTAGCTGATGCTTCGCTAGTTTAACACTCTTTTCACTTTTATTCTGTTCATTAATATGGTGTGTCTGCTATTATAAACATAAATATCATTTTGTGTGTGTTTCGACAGATGTTCATTTAATGAAGCGCCTAATGAACTGAAGATGTTCTGTATGATAAATTATGCTATAATATAATATCATTAATAAAGGTGTAAAGATGAATTGATGCATTGTGACTTCGTAAAGTAGGACAAAGGGAATCATTTCAATGTGTTTTATTTGCTATAAAATGCTGTCATCTAAAATAAAACCCTAGTGTTATAGAGTGTAAATGAAGATGAGAGTTGAATGTACCCTGTGGTTGCAGATGTCCACTTTTGGCTGGGCCCGGTTCTCCTGCACATGGCTGATCTGAGGCTGCTGGGGCCGTCTGTCACGCCCACAGGAAGTGAGGCGTGTCTTCTGCAAACACAGCACACACACACACTCAACCTCATAATACTAGTTTATAGCAGAATGTCCAGGCTGATCGGATAAAAGAGGATGAGGACCGGGACAGCTGCTGTCACCAAATGTGATGCATCCAAATGAAATGCCTTGTGGATTATAATGGACATTATGTACAATAGAAGCAAATGCACGACATACCTGACGATTCTTGTACTGCCATATTCTGATCTGGAACACACAAAAAGTATTTTTTCAGGAAAAAAATAATCTAAGCAGCACAACGAGTCAAAGCCATATACAGAAGGTGCGCTTATGTACTATTCCAAGCCAGTCGGAAGCGTTAAAGTCACCATGAAATACTTTTTTGTTTAAGAATTATGGAATATTGCAGTATTTATTATTAGCGGTATAACAATATATTGCAATACAAAAATGCAACAATATGTATTGTGAATAGTTCACCCAAAATAAAAATAAAAAACACTATGCGGGTTAAAAAATTCTAGTTCATAGAGTTTGAATGTCAGTACTACGTTAAACTATACAATATAATGATGAATATAATGTATAATAATGCAATGGGGGAATATTTGTGGTCCTGATAATGCCAAATGTCTTATGTTACCAGTAAAACGTGTCCTACATTATTTTAAGGCAGCGGCTATTTGCACTAAGTGAAAATAGTAATATATTCTATTTACACCATGTAAAAGTAGCAGTTCTTTGCAATATGTGTAAATAGTAATAACATGTTATTATACTTTATTTTGACAGATACATACTATTTGCACCTCAGTATTCTTGTACATTAACAGGATGCAATAATAACATAGAGTGTAAATGAATTAAAATTATTAAATGGATGCAGCTTTAATGGGACAATAAAAGCCCTCCCTACACTCTCAGAAAAAAAGGTACAGTGGAGGTATAATTTTGTTCCTTGAAGAACAAAACTTATAATTGTACCTTTAAAGGAACACAATTGGTCCTTAGGGTACAACTATACCATTGGCAGGCAAGTTCAGTCCTAGTGAGCCGATGTCCTGCAGAGTTTGACTCCAACCCTGAAAGACATCTATAGAAGCTCTTATTGAGAATTAACAGAGGTTTAGATGTTGGTTTTATTGAAATGTCACCATCATTGATGTCACCATTATGGTGATCAGTGTTTCATTTAGTTGGCCAATTTGACACTTAGTTTTTTATGTGAGTTTGTGGTTTTTGTTACAGTGTTAACAAAACACAAAATCTGTTCAAATCAAAAGAAGCCATAAACAAAAATTGTCATGAAGAAAAATGAGTGACTTAATCTCATCACTGACTAAAACTATAAATAAAATATTCACCAACAATACTTTCTTGCCACAGATCAGGCATTCTGAATTTTGATTTTTAAAAACATTCTAGGGAGAAAAAAGTTTACACGCACACAGATATCAAGAATCAGCATATGAATCTCAACAATGGTGACATACTTAATGCTGCAATGCATGCTGGGAGCCATGCGTTTTATACTGTGGTGGGTTAGTAGTGTTGGAGCTAAACTCTCCAGGACATCAGCTCTCTAGGACCGAACTTGCCTACCCCTGATTTAAAGGTACAAAAATTTACCCTTAAGGGTACAACCCCAGTGACGGACACTTGTACCTTAAAAGGTACAATTTTGTACTCTTTTTTTTTGAGTGTACACTTACCCCTACCCTACCCAATAAATGCTTTTATTATTATTAAACATTTTGTTAGGCACTTTATTTCCACATTTAGAATATTTCTGAATTTTTCAGAATTTTTCTTGAAATTAAATGCCTTTCCGATGTGAGATGTGATGGGAAAAGAGAGAAGAGCGAGCCCTGCAAAAGGCGGATTTGAACCCGGGTCGATCGCGGTTAAAGATCCTTTAGCCATATGCTTTACATGTTGTTTGGCCAAACCAGGCGTTGTTAGGCGAAGCTAGTGCGAATAGCACTTGCCAACAAGGTTTATTGATCACCGATCACCGGTTGGATGAGGTTTATCGATCACCGATCACCGGTTGGGTGAGGTTTATCGATCACCGATCACCGGTTGGGTGAGGTTTATCGATCACCGGTTGGGTGAGGTTTATCGTTCACCGGTTGGGTGAGGTTTATCGATCACCGGTTGGGTGAGGTTTATCGATCACCGGTTGAGAGAGGTTTATCAATCACCGGTTGGGTGAGGTTTATCGATCACCGGTTGGGTGAGGTTTATCGATCACCGGTTGGGTGATGTTTATCGATCACCGGTTGGGTAAGGTTTATCGATCACCGGTTGGGTGAGGTTTATCGATCACCGGTTGGGAGAGGTTTATCGATCACCGGTTGGGTGAGGTTTATCGATCACCGGTTGGGTGAGGTTTATCGATCACCGGTTGGGAGAGGTTTATCGATCACCGGTTGGGTGATGTTTATCGATCACCGGTTGGGTAAGGTTTATCGATCACCGGTTGGGTGAGGTTTATCGATCACCGGTTGGGAGAGGTTTATCGATCACCGGTTGGGTGAGGTTTATCGATCACCGGTTGGGTGAGGTTTATCGATCACCGGTTGGGAGAGGTTTATCGATCACCGGTTGGGAGAGGTTTATCGATCACCGGTTGGGTGAGGTTTATCGATCACCGGTTGGGTAAGGTTTATCGATCACCGGTTGGGAGAGGTTTATCGATCACCGGTTGGGTGAGGTTTATCGATCACCGGTTGGGTGAGGTTTATCGATCACCGGTTGGGTGAGGTTTATCGATCACCGGTTGGGTGAGGTTTATCGATCACCGGTTGAGAGAGGTTTATCGATCACCGGTTGGGTGAGGTTTATCGATCACCGGTTGGGAGAGGTTTATCGATCACCGGTTGGGTGAGGTTTATCGATCACCGGTTGGGAGAGGTTTATCGATCACGGGTTGGGTGAGGTTTATCGATCACCGGTTGGATGAGGTTTATCGATCACCGGTTGGGTGAGGTTTATCGATCACCGGTTGGGTGAGGTTTATCGATCACCGGTTGGGTGAGGTTTATCGATCACCGGTTGGGTGAGGTTTATCGATCACCGGTTGAGAGAGGTTTATCGATCACCGGTTGAGAGAGGTTTATCGATCACCGATCACCGGTTGGGTGAGGTTTATCGATCACCGGTTGGGAGAGGTTTATCTATCACCGGTTGGGAGAGGTTTATCGATCACCGGTTGGGAGAGGTTTATCGATCACCGGTTGGGTGAGGTTTATCGATCACCGGTTGGGAGAGGTTTATCGATCACCGGTTGGGTGAGGTTTATCGATCACCGGTTGGGTGAGGTTTATCGATCACCGGTTGGGTGAGGTTTATCGATCACCGGTTGGGTAAGGTTTATCGATCACCGGTTGGGTGAGGTTTATCGATCACCGGTTGGGAGAGGTTTATCGATCACCGGTTGGGTGAGGTTTATCGATAACCGGTTGGGAGAGGTTTATCGATCACCGGTTGGGTGAGGTTTATCGACAACTGGTTGGGAGAGGTTTATCGATCACCGATCACCGTTTGGGAGAGGTTTATCGATCACCGGTTGGGTGAGGTTTATCGATCACCGATCACCGTTTGGGAGAGGTTTATCGATCACTGGTTGGGAGAGGTTTATCGATCACCGATCACCGTTTGGGAGAGGTTTATCGATCACCGGTTGGGTGAGGTTTATCGATCACCGATCACCGGTTGGGTGAGGTTTATCGATCACCGGTTGGGAGAGGTTTATCGATCACCGGTTGGGTGAGGTTTATCGACAACTGGTTGGGAGAGGTTTATCGATCACTGGTTGGGAGAGGTTTATCGATCACCGGTTGGGAGAGGTTTATCGATCACCGGTTGGGAGAGGTTTATCGATCACTGGTTGGGAGAGGTTTATCGATCACCGATCACCGTTTGGGAGAGGTTTATCGATCACCGGTTGGGTGAGGTTTATCGATCACCGATCACCGGTTGGGTGAGGGTTGGGTGAGGTTTATCGATCACCGATCACAGGTTGGGTGAGGTTTATCGATCACCGGTTGGGAGAGGTTTATCGATCACCGGTTGGGTGAGGTTTATCGATCACCGGTTGGGTGAGGTTTATCGATCACCGGTTGGGTGAGGTTTATCGATCACCGGTTGGGAGAGGTTTATCGATCACCGGTTGGGAGTGGTTTATCGATCACCGGTTGGGTGAGGTTTATCGATCACCGGTTGGGAGAGGTTTATCGATCACCGGTTGGGTGAGTTTTATCGATCACCGGTTGGGAGAGGTTTATCGATCACCGGTTGGGAGAGGTTTATCGATCACTGGTTGGGAGAGGTTTATCGATCACCGATCACCGTTTGGGAAAGGTTTATCGATCACTGGTTGGGAGAGGTTTATTGATCACCGATCACCGGTTGGATGAGGTTTATCGATCACCGATCACCGGTTGGGTGAGGTTTATCGATCACTGATCACCGGTTGGGTGAGGTTTATCGATCACCGATCACCGGTTGGGTAAGGTTTATCGATCACCGATCACCGGTTGGGAGAGGTTTATCGATCACCGGTTGGGTGAGGTTTATCGATCACCGGTTCGGAGAGGTTTATCGATCACGGGTTGGGAGAGGTTTATCGATCACCGATCAGCGGTTGGGAGAGGTTTATCGATCACCGGTTCGGAGAGGTTTATCGATCACGTGTTGGGAGAGGTTTATCAATCACCGATCACCGGTTGGGAGAGGTTTATCGATCACCGATCACGGGTTGGGAGAGGTTTATCGATTACCGATCACCGGTTGGGAGAGGTTTATCGATCACCGGTTCGGAGAGGTTTATCGATCACGGGTTGGGAAAGGTTTATCGATCACCGATCAGCGGTTGGGTGAGGTTTATCGATCACCGATCACCGGTTGGGAGAGGTTTATCGATCACCGGTTGGGAGAGGTTTATCGATCACGGGTTGGGAAAGGTTTATCGATCACCGATCAGCGGTTGGGTGAGGTTTATCGATCACCGATCACCGGTTGGGAGAGGTTTATCGATCACCGGTTGGGAGAGGTTTATCGATCACGGGTTGGGAGAGGTTTATTGATCACCGATCAGCGGTTGGGTGAGGTTTATCGATCACCGATCAGCGGTTGGGAGAGGTTTATCGATCACCGATCAGCGGTTGGGTGAGGTTTATCGATCACCGATCACCGTTTGGGAGAGGTTTATCGATCACCGGTTGGGAGAGGTTTATTGATCACTGATCACCGGTTGGGAGAGGTTTATCGATTACCGATCACCGGTTGGGAGAGGTTTATCGATCACCGGTCACCGGTTGGGAGAGGTTTATCGATCACCGGTCACCGGTTGGGAGAGGTTTATCGATCACCGGTTGGGTGAGGTTTATCGATCACCGGTTGGGAGAGGTTTATCGATCACCGGTTGGGAGAGGTTTATCGATCACCGGTTGGGTGAGTTTTATCGATCACCGGTTGGGAGAGGTTTATCGATCACTGGTTGGGAGAGGTTTATCGATCACCGATCACCGTTTGGGAGAGGTTTATCGATCACTGGTTGGGAGAGGTTTATTGATCACCGATCACCGGTTGGATGAGGTTTATCGATCACCGATCACCGGTTGGGTGAGGTTTATCGATCACTGATCACTGGTTGGGTGAGGTTTATCGATTACCGATCACCGGTTGGGTAAGGTTTATCGATCACCGATCACCGGTTGGGAGAGGTTTATCGATCACCGGTTCGGAGAGGTTTATCGATCACCGGTTCGGAGAGGTTTATCGATCACCGATCAGCGGTTGGGTGAGGTTTATCGATCACCGGTTGGGAGAGGTTTATCGATCACCGGTTGGGAGAGGTTTATCGATCACGGGTTGGGAGAGGTTTATTGATCACCGATCAGCGGTTGGGTGAGGTTTATCGATCACCGATCAGCGGTTGGGTGAGGTTTATCGATCACCGATCAGCGGTTGGGTGAGGTTTATCGATCACCGATCAGCGGTTGGGAGAGGTTTATCAATCACCGGTTGGGAGAGGTTTATTGATCACTGATCACCGGTTGGGAGAGGTTTATCGATCACCGGTTGGGAGAGGTTTATTGATCACTGATTACCGGTTGGGAGAGGTTTATCGATTACCGATCACCGGTTGGGAGAGGTTTATCGATCACCGGTTGGGTGAGGTTTATCGATCACCGGTTGGGTGAGGTTTATCGATCACCGGTTGGGTGAGGTTTATCGATCACCGGTTGGGAGAGGTTTATCGATCACCGGTTGGGAGTGGTTTATCGATCACCGGTTGGGTGAGGTTTATCGATCACCGGTTGGGAGAGGTTTATCGATCACCGGTTGGGTGAGTTTTATCGATCACCGGTTGGGAGAGGTTTATCGATCACCGGTTGGGAGAGGTTTATCGATCACCGGTTGGGAGAGGTTTATCGATCACCGGTTGGGTGAGTTTTATCGATCACCGGTTGGGAGAGGTTTATCGATCACCGGTTGGGAGAGGTTTATCGATCACTGGTTGGGAGAGGTTTATCGATCACCGATCACCGTTTGGGAAAGGTTTATCGATCACTGGTTGGGAGAGGTTTATTGATCACCGATCACCGGTTGGATGAGGTTTATCGATCACCGATCACCGGTTGGGTGAGGTTTATCGATCACTGATCACCGGTTGGGTGAGGTTTATCGATCACCGATCACCGGTTGGGTAGAGTTTATCGATCACCGATCACCGGTTGGGAGAGGTTTATCGATCACCGGTTGGGTGAGGTTTATCGATCACCGGTTCGGAGAGGTTTATCGATCACGGGTTGGGAGAGGTTTATCGATCACCGATCAGCGGTTGGGAGAGGTTTATCGATCACCGGTTCGGAGAGGTTTATCGATCACGGGTTGGGAGAGGTTTATCAATCACCGATCACCGGTTGGGAGAGGTTTATCGATCACCGATCACGGGTTGGGAGAGGTTTATCGATCACCGATCACCGGTTGGGAGAGGTTTATCGATCACCGGTTCGGAGAGGTTTATCGATCACGGGTTGGGAAAGGTTTATCGATCACCGATCAGCGGTTGGGTGAGGTTTATCGATCACCGATCACCGGTTGGGAGAGGTTTATCGATCACCGGTTGGGAGAGATTTATCGATCACGGGTTGGGAAAGGTTTATCAATCACCGATCAGCGGTTGGGTGAGGTTTATCGATCACCGATCACCGGTTGGGAGAGGTTTATCGATCACCGGTTGGGAGAGGTTTATCGATCACGGGTTGGGAGAGGTTTATTGATCACCGATCAGCGGTTGGGTGAGGTTTATCGATCACCGATCAGCGGTTGGGAGAGGTTTATCGATCACCGATCAGCGGTTGGGTGAGGTTTATCGATCACCGATCACCGTTTGGGAGAGGTTTATCGATCACCGGTTGGGAGAGGTTTATTGATCACTGATCACCGGTTGGGAGAGGTTTATCGATTACCGATCACCGGTTGGGAGAGGTTTATCGATCACCGGTCACCGGTTGGGAGAGGTTTATCGATCACCGGTCACCGGTTGGGAGAGGTTTATCGATCACCGGTTGGGAGAGGTTTATCGATTACCGATCACCGGTTGGGAGAGGTTTATCGATCACCGGTCACCGGTTGGGAGAGGTTTATCGATCACCGGTTGGGTGAGGTTTATCGATCACCGGTTGGGAGAGGTTTATCGATCACCGGTTGGGAGAGGTTTATCGATCACCGGTTGGGTGAGTTTTATCGATCACCGGTTGGGAGAGGTTTATCGATCACCGGTTGGGAGAGGTTTATCGATCACTGGTTGGGAGAGGTTTATCGATCACCGATCACCGTTTGGGAGAGGTTTATCGATCACTGGTTGGGAGAGGTTTATTGATCACCGATCACCGGTTGGATGAGGTTTATCGATCACCGATCACCGGTTGGGTGAGGTTTATCGATCACTGATCACTGGTTGGGTGAGGTTTATCGATTACCGATCACCGGTTGGGTAAGGTTTATCGATCACCGATCACCGGTTGGGAGAGGTTTATCGATCACCGGTTCGGAGAGGTTTATCGATCACCGGTTCGGAGAGGTTTATCGATCACCGATCAGCGGTTGGGTGAGGTTTATCGATCACCGGTTGGGAGAGGTTTATCGATCACCGGTTGGGAGAGGTTTATCGATCACTGGTTGGGAGAGGTTTATTGATCACCGATCACCGGTTGGATGAGGTTTATCGATCACCGATCACCGGTTGGGTGAGGTTTATCGATCACTGATCACCGGTTGGGTGAGGTTTATCGATCACCGATCACCGGTTGGGTAGAGTTTATCGATCACCGATCACCGGTTGGGAGAGGTTTATCGATCACCGGTTGGGTGAGGTTTATCGATCACCGGTTCGGAGAGGTTTATCGATCACGGGTTGGGAGAGGTTTATCGATCACCGATCAGCGGTTGGGAGAGGTTTATCGATCACCGGTTCGGAGAGGTTTATCGATCACGGGTTGGGAGAGGTTTATCAATCACCGATCACCGGTTGGGAGAGGTTTATCGATCACCGATCACGGGTTGGGAGAGGTTTATCGATCACCGATCACCGGTTGGGAGAGGTTTATCGATCACCGGTTCGGAGAGGTTTATCGATCACGGGTTGGGAAAGGTTTATCGATCACCGATCAGCGGTTGGGTGAGGTTTATCGATCACCGATCACCGGTTGGGAGAGGTTTATCGATCACCGGTTGGGAGAGGTTTATCGATCACGGGTTGGGAAAGGTTTATCAATCACCGATCAGCGGTTGGGTGAGGTTTATCGATCACCGATCACCGGTTGGGAGAGGTTTATCGATCACCGGTTGGGAGAGGTTTATCGATCACGGGTTGGGAGAGGTTTATTGATCACCGATCAGCGGTTGGGTGAGGTTTATCGATCACCGATCAGCGGTTGGGAGAGGTTTATCGATCACCGATCAGCGGTTGGGTGAGGTTTATCGATCACCGATCACCGTTTGGGAGAGGTTTATCGATCACCGGTTGGGAGAGGTTTATTGATCACTGATCACCGGTTGGGAGAGGTTTATCGATTACCGATCACCGGTTGGGAGAGGTTTATCGATCGCCGGTCACCGGTTGGGAGAGGTTTATCGATCACCGGTCACCGGTTGGGAGAGGTTTATCGATCACCGGTTGGGAGAGGTTTATCGATTACCGATCACCGGTTGGGAGAGGTTTATCGATCACCGGTCACCGGTTGGGAGAGGTTTATCGATCACCGGTCACCGGTTGGGAGAGGTTTATCGATCACCGGTTGGGTGAGGTTTATCGATCACCGGTTGGGTGAGTTTTATCGATCACCGGTTGGGAGAGGTTTATCGATCACCGGTTGGGAGAGGTTTATCGATCACTGGTTGGGAGAGGTTTATCGATCACCGATCACCGTTTGGGAGAGGTTTATCGATCACTGGTTGGGAGAGGTTTATTGATCACCGATCACCGTTTGGGAGAGGTTTATCGATCACTGGTTGGGAGAGGTTTATTGATCACCGATCACCGGTTGGGAGAGGTTTATCGATCACTGGTTGGGAGAGGTTTATTGATCACCGATCACCGGTTGGATGAGGTTTATCGATCACCGATCACCGGTTGGGTGAGGTTTATCGATCACTGATCACTGGTTGGGTGAGGTTTATCGATTACCGATCACCGGTTGGGTAAGGTTTATCGATCACCGATCACCGGTTGGGAGAGGTTTATCGATCACCGGTTCGGAGAGGTTTATCGATCACCGGTTCGGAGAGGTTTATCGATCACCGATCAGCGGTTGGGTGAGGTTTATCGATCACCGGTTGGGAGAGCTTTATCGATCACCGGTTGGGAGAGGTTTATCGATCACGGGTTGGGAGAGGTTTATTGATTACCGATCACCGGTTGGGAGAGGTTTATCGATCACCGGTCACCGGTTGGGAGAGGTTTATCGATCACCGGTCACCGGTTGGGAGAGGTTTATCGATCACCGGTTGAGAGGTTTATCAATCACCGGTTGGGAGAGGTTTATCTTCTCCCGTTTCCCGCTGTACTCTGCGTGATAAACGACAACGCTGAAAATCAGCCCGGCTCAAAAAAAAAAGTTGCATGAGTCAGAATTTGGCTCAAAATCAGACAAAAATGTTCTTCAATGTGCTAAAGTCAAACTCAGCAGAATTACAATTTAAATCAAATGAGTTGCTATGTAGAGCGCTCCAATTAAATTAAATCAGCCACTTATGAGCTTTTATGAGAGGTCAACTCTAAGAATGACTGACAACTATAACCATAACCAGTGTTGTGCAAGTTACTTCCAAACTGTCAAGTCAAGTCAACAATATTTATATCGCGCTTCTTACAATGACGATTGTTTCAAAGCAGCTTCACAGTGTAATACAGGAAAATAATGCAACAGAATTTGATTCGGCCGTACAGCCGTATGTCATCAGCTCATGACAGAGTTGGGCAGATCAGTAATTTAGTTTACTAATTAGATTCATTTGGATATTTAGTTGAACATTTTGTGTCCCCAAATGAGCAAGCCAAAGGCGATCTATAATACATTATAGATTACTTATTACTGTTATTTAAAAGTAATTATTTTCCTTACAATATTACTGTCTCAGAATTGTAATGTCACATTGCTCCTGTATTACTTTTGAGTTACTTTCACCAAAATAACTACAGAAGTAGAACTTAACATTCTAAAATGACAATGTACTACAGAGCGTTTTACATCCAGTAGACGATGATATGATGTAGCATAATGACTGTGGGCTATCCTACTAACAATATAGCATATAATTGGCAAAGTGAAGGCTCAAGACAATGCAAGAAAAGATGACAGACAGAATCACACGTTGTGCAGAGGAGCATGTTGTTGGAGACACTTTCAGTGCCATTTTCTCCAGCTGCAGAGCGAAATAAAAAACATCACAGCTGATCAGAATCCACCTGACTTTAAAGCATGCAGAGCAATTATGAGCACAGAATAAACATAACGTTTGGTCATTGTATGGATGCTTATTATAGTTATTGTTATATTTTCTTCTTGGTGTGAACAGGCCTTTCTTAGGCAGTACAGTGAAGAAGCTCACTGGTGTTAGGAGATGGTTGAGTAAACAAAGCTCACGACAAAGGAGAATGAAATAGAGTTATATTAATAGCAAACTTGGAGAACAACAATGATAAACACAACCAAACACAATCTCAAATGAGGACAAACAGAGATTTAAGGGGGTTTAATGGACAGGGCAAAGAAAGGAGATAATGAAGGAACACAGGTGGAACCAAATGGCAGTCAATTAACAGGGAAACTAGGTCATGGGTAAAACACAAAGCATTATGGGAAATGTAGTGAACACGAGACAACACAGAGCATACATGTAACAACTAGGTTTTCAAATATTTACATTTATGCATTTGGCAGACGCTTTTATCCAAATCGACTTACAGTGCACTTATTACAGGGACAATCCCCCTGGAGCAACATGGAGTAAAGTGCCTTGCTCAAGGACACACTGGTGGTGACCGCTGGGATCGAACCAGCAACCTTCTGCATATCAGTTCCATGGTTTAACCCACTGGACCACCACCTCTCCACTTCATAGATAGAACTTCATCAAGGCCAGCCGTGTACAATACAGAATATGCAAACACGGGAACGTCTTGTTTGTTCTTACATGAAAAAGCCAGATGTCAACCAATCAGACGTTTCTGGATGAATATGGGTTTGGCAGAAGAGTTCCTGCACGTATTCACTGTCAGCTCTCATTGGAAAGATCATTCAACACTCAGAACGGCACAGAAGGAACTCTCTGATCTCTGATTCAGCATCTGAATAGAGAGCTGGGTCATGTGACCTGTCCGGCGGCTGGCAGCACACTTCTTCAATCGTGTCAGGAAGCATTGATTTATAACATTAGCCTATTTGGTGACACTTTATTTTACAGTGTCCTTGTTACATATCTGACCCTGGAGCACAAAACCAGTCATGCGTCTCACGGTGTTATTCGTGGCGATAGCCAACAATACATTGAATGGGTCAAAATGATCCATTTTTCTTTTATGCCAAAAATCATTAGGATATCAATCATGTTCCATGAAGATATTTTGTAAATGTCCTACCGTAAATATATCAAAAATCACTGTAAAAAAACACAACTTGAAAAAAGTTGAAAAGACTCATTTTGTTTTGTTGGTTCAGCAAAAATCCACATTGTAAAAATCTCGTACAACAAAAAAAACTTAGTACTAATTTCCCTTCGCTTTTTCTTGTTGACTCAACTTTTGTAAATAACAGTTATATGAACTGAAAATATGTTGTCTGTGACACGTTGAGTCAACTCGACATTATTTGTTTTCTGGAGAGATGCAACTATTCTGTAACAAAACTTTTGTAGTTGAGCCAATTCAACATTTTGTGTCTATTGGAAACAGAAGTTCTTTACAGAAGATTTTTTTATTGAAAATGTTTGGTCACCATTTTGGTGATGAGCATTTCCTTGAGTTGAGTCAAAAAAGAACGCATGTACGACAGTTAGCGGAAGTTAGAGATTACAGTTTGTAAAGTTATATAATATGGATATTTCCCCACTTACACAAATGCATGGCTTTGCTTCAGAAGGCCTGTATTAACCCCCTGGAGCCGTGTGGACAGTTATATGATGGATAGATGCACTTTTATAATGGATATATGCAATTTTACAATGGATAGAAGCACTTTTCTAATGGAAAGATGCACTTTTATGGACTTCAAAACATCCACTGCCATTATAAAGCTTGGATTAGCCAGGACATTTTTAATATATCTCTGATTGTGTTCGTCTGAAAAAAGAAAGTCATATACACCAAGACTGACTTGAGGGGGAGTAAATCATGGGCTAATTTTCATTTTTGGGTGAACTATATCCCATTAAGTGAGCATGTAAGTGTGTGTGTTGGCGGAGGACCCTTACTGCAGCAGCGGCGCGCTGGTGCCCGGGGCGGAGCGCAGTCTGCAGGCGAGCAGGTGCCGCTGGTGCTCGTGCCTCAGGCGGAGGTTCTCGGCGCGCAGCTCCGACACGCGCTGCTCCAGCTCCAGGATGCGCCTCTTCTGCCGCTCCAGCAGCGTCTGCTGGGTCTCGATGATCGCGTTCAGCTCCTTCAGATAGCCCGCTGCTGCCTTCGTCGGGTGCTCGGTCCGGCTGTCCATCTCTGCTCATTCAACCGCACTATCCCGAGTCAAATACACGAGAGGAGCGCACGTCCCGCGCCCAGCCATGCTCTTGTCAAACACGGACACATGCGGTGCCAATGTGCCACTAGAGGTTACATATCGTTTCCATCACAGTTAGTGGATCAGAGCAGAATATTAAATCCTCTGGCACTTCAATGGTGACGCAGTAGCCTAACACCCTGACACCGCATGCAACGTGACAACGCAGACCTACAATAAACCCGCCGCACGCATAAACAAAGGCTTGGATTGGTCCACTACAGGTCTGGGTCCTGGACGCTTGCAGTGCTGCAGCATCTTTACTGGGCTACTGCTTGATGTGTTGATGTTTAACTGGGATGTGCTCTATTTCTGTAGAGGAGGGGAAACAACAATACAGATTTATCACAATCCTGATACAGCAGTCAATGCCTCAATACATCTAATTATTTTTGGTATTTGTCACAGTGTTATCAGCAAACTGCCTAGGTTTAAATTCTACAACTAAAGCTGCGATGCCATTATACTGATTTATTTTTACATGCATTGCCAAAACCTGAGAGACAGAAATAAAAAAGGAGAGAGGGCATCCTTGCCTAAACCGACTGACACTGAAAAACAACTTTCATTGAAATCTCATACAAACACAAAATCAACCTTCATTGAAATCTCATACAAAAACAAAATCAACCTTCATTGAAATTTCGCAATGGACCAAAGTCGATCGTTGTTAAAAAATCTTATAACGGAACAAAACTGACCATCATTGAGATCTTGTATCCGAACAAAACCATCTGCACACAAGTTTTATGTATTTACATTACAATTTTCCATCCTTTTGGATTAGTTTTAACATAAACAAACTAATAAACTTAATGTGATTCATTTTTATCAGTCATACATAAATGAAATAGTAAGTTTTATGTAATAATTCAAAGCAAAATGCACATGACAAATTAACACAGCCTAGTGCACACTACTGAGATAAAGTAGCATTGAAGCAGTGTTGAAGTTAATGAGATAATTGAGTGATGATTGAGCATTAAATGAAACTCGATAAATCATCTAAACCTTGGTTAATTGTCATAAGAACTTTTGTAGACTTCTAACAAACAAAGTCAATATGGTTAGTAATGCGTGAAGCTGGTAATGCTGTTTGTGGAGTTGTTTAATCCTCCTCTCCCGAGATCTTCCGTCTTTTTATCTTCAGTTGATTTCATCTAAAGCTGTGGCTGAAGTCAGTTGTAGTTCTTGTGTTTCTCTGTCCTTCAGTGATTCTGCTCATTATCATCAGGTGTTCATCATTAATGCTCAATCATCACTCAATTATCTCATTAACTTCAACACTGCTTCAATGGTACTTTATCTCAGTAGTGTGCACTAGGCTGTGTTAATTTATCATGTGCATTTTGCTGTGTACTATTACTTAAAACTTACCTATTTCATTTATGTATGACTGGTAAATATGAATCAAATTAAGTTTATTAGTTTGTTTATGTTAAAACTATGTAATCCAAATTTGATGGAAAATTGTAATGTAATTCAAAGACATAAAACTTATATTTAGACCGAAATATTTTTTTCTCATAAAAGAACAAAAGCTGTTTATTAAAATCTTACAACGGAACAAAATTGACCGTAATTAAAATCTTGTAACCTATCAAAAACCTCTGTCTTTGAAATCTCATAAAAGAACAAAACCAACCGTCATTGAAATCTCAAAACAGAACAAAATTGACAATCAGTGAAAACACATAATCGAACAAAACTGCTCATCACTGCAATTTCTCATCAACTTGTAATTCTTGAACAAAACTGACTGACACTGAAAAAACAACTTTCATTGAAAAAAACAACAACAAATCAACCATCATTGAGATCTCGTAAAGGACCAAAGTCCATCGTTATTAAGATCTCATAATGGAACGAAACTGACTGTCATTGAAAACTCGTAACAAAACCTACCGACACTGCAATCTCGTAATTAAACAAAACCGACTGACACTGAAAAATGACTTTCATTGAAATCTCATAAAATTAGAAACCTCATAACCGAATAAAACTGACCATCATTGAAAACTTAAAAAAGAACAAAGCCAATTGTCTTTGAAGTCTTGTATAACTAAAACAAAGTGAACATGACTGATTTCTTATAATGGAGCAAAACCGACTGCCACTGAGATCTCTAAACCGAGCAAAACCGTAAGTCCTTGAAATCTCATAATGTAACGAAACTGACCATCATTGAAAACTTGACCGAACAAAACAATTGAAACAAAACCAATTGACTCTGAAAAATGACTTTCATTGAAATCTCATAACTGAATAAAACCAACTATCACTGAAAACTTGAAACAACAAGAAGCCGATTGTCTTTGCAATCTTGTAACAAAACAAAGCAGATCATCACTGAAATCTAATAATGACAGAAAACCTACCGCCATTGAGATCTCAAAACCGAATAAAAAAAATTATTGTAACAGAACAAAGCTAACTGTTAGTGAAATGTCATAAATTAATAAAACCGACCACCATTGAGATCTCAAAACAGAACAAAGCCGATTGCCTTTGAAATCTTGTCATGAAACAAAGCCGACCATCATTGAAATCTCATAATGAAAGAAAAGCTACTGTCATTGAGATCTCATATCAGAATTAAACCATCCGTTTTTGAAATCTCATAACAGAACAAAACTGACCATCATTGAAAGCTCATGACCAAACAAAACTGTCTACACTGTAATTTTTCATTGTCTTGTAATTGAACAAAACTGACTGACATTGACATCTCGTAATGGACCAAAGTTGATCATTATTAAATCTTATAATGGAACAAAACTGACCATCACTGAGATCTCGTAACCGAACTGTCTGTCTTTGAAATCTCATAACGGAACGAAACTGGCCATATTTAAAAACTCATAACCAAACAAAACTTGAAAATGAACAAAGCCGATTGTCTTTGAAGTCTTGTAAGTAAAACAAAGTGCAAGTCACTTTTCAGTGTCAATTGGCTTTGTTCAATTACAAAATTTAAATAATGAGAAAAACATTTCAGTCACAAGTCTTCAATGATGGTCAGTTTTATTCGGTTATGAGATTTCAAAGACGGTTGGTTTAGTTCTATTACAAGTCTTCAATGATGGTCAGTTTCATTCCGTTATGAGATTTCAAGACAGACATTTTTGTTAGGTTACAAGATGTTAATGACCGTCAGTTTTGTTCCATTATAAGATTTGAATAAATGGCTTTGGTCCGTTCCAAGATCTTAATGGCGGTAGGTTTTCATCCATTATAAGATTTCAGTGATGATCTGCTTTGCTCACGAGATTGCAAATACAATCGGCTTCGTTCTGTTTCGAGATCTCAATGATGGCCGGTTTTATTCCGTTTTGAGATTTCTGTCACGTAATTTATTAACAAAATAAACAAAAACACAAAACAAAACCCACAAGGGGGAAAATCAAACAAGAAATACAAAATCAACTAGGAACAGAACATCAATAACCACGGGGAAAACAGGAGACAGACAACGATCCGACACAAGACTGCAAACACGAGGAGACTATAAAGGGTAATAATCAGGAGGGAACAGGTGGGGTTAATTAAACAATAATGAGATAACAGTCAATCAGTTATGTTCAATTACGAGACTACAATGTCAGGAGATTTGGTTCGGTTACAAGATCTCAATTATGAAGAGAATTCAAAGAAAGATGCTTTTTTAATGATGAGTTTTATTCAGTAGGCAAGTTCAGTCCTTGACAGCCACTGTCCTGCAGATCAGCATGAATCTCAACAATGGTGACATACTTAATACTGCAATGCATGCTGGGAGACATGAGTTTTATACTATGGTGTAGTAGCGTTGGCGCTTAACTCTGCAGGACATCAGCTCTCTAGAATCAAACTTGCCTTCCCCTGTCCTACAGCTAGAAATGTTATTGTTCTAAGAATGTTTTGAGAACATTGTTATGTAATATTTTCAGTGGCTAGTTTTATTTTTGTTACCAGAATGTTCTCCTTAAAGGTAGGATAACACTCTCTAAAATATTCTAAACGTGTTTTGTGATAACATTGATAGAACATTATCCCCTAACTTTCTTATAAAGTTTTAGCAGGAAGTTTCCCAGCAGGCAACGGAGTCCAACGTCGTCCAGATGTCAAATTTTTGGTTGAAAGTGAAAATCGGTCATTAAACGACTCCAAAAACAACATTAACAGCTTCAATTAATACAAACAATTAATAATATTCAATTAATAATTGACATTATTTTGTCAAATATGTGTACAGAAGTTCTTATTGAGATTATTCTTTGATGAATAAAAAAATAAAAAATAACAGCATTTATTTAAATTAGAAATATTATTTAACAATATACACTACCATTCAAACATTTGGGGTCAGTTTTTCTTTTTCTTTTTTGTGAAAGAAATCAATACTTCAGTAATGATGTGTTAAATTGATAAAAAATTGACAGTAAAGGCTTATATTGTTAGAAAGGTTTTCTATTTTGAATAAATTCTGTTTTTTGTTTTTTTTACTTTTTATTCAACAATGAGTTCTGAAAAAAGTATCACAGGTTCCAAAACATATTAAGCAGTACAACTGTTTCAAACATTAATAATAAATAAGCATATCAGAAAGATTTCTGAAAAATCATGTGACATAAGACTGCATTAAAGGGTTAGTTCACCCAAAAATGTAAATTCTGTCATTAATTCCTCACCCTCATGTGGTTGGACACCCGTCAGACCTCCGTTCATCTTCAGACACAAATGAAGATATTTTAGTGTAAATCTGATGCTCTGAAAGGCCTCCATTGGCTCAATGCACTTTACACTCTCAAGACCCTTAAAAGACACTAAAGACGTCGTTACAAAGTCCATCTCACTACAGTGGCTCTACAATAACTTTATGAATCGGCGACAATAGTTTTTGTGCGCAAAAAAACCCTAAATAACGACTTATATAGTGATGACGATTTCAAAACACGGCCTCATGAAGCTTCGAAGCGTTATGAATCAGTGAGTCGATTCAGCAGTTTGGAGCGTTATGAATCAGTGAGTCGATTCAGCGGTTTGAATCGCCAAAGTCAACTGATTTCAGCAGTTTGGCGGTTTGACACACGATCCGAATCATGAATCGACTCACTGATTCATAACGCTTCGAAGCTTCATGAGGCCGTGTTTTGAAATCGTCATCACTATACAAGTCGTTATTTAGGGTTTTTTTGCGCACAAAAACTATTCTCGCCGATTCATAAAGTTATTGTAGAGCCACTGTAGTGAGATGGACTTTGTAACGACGTCTTTAGTGTCTTTTAAGGGTCTTGAGAGTGAACCGTGCATTGAGCCAATGGAGGCCTTTCAGAGCATCAGATTTACACTAAAATATCTTCATTTGTGTCTGAAGATGAACGGAGGTCTGACGGGTGTCCAACCACATGAGGGTGAGGAATTAATGACAGAATTTTCATTTTTGGGTGAACTAACCCTTTAATGGCTGGTGAAAAAGTATATTTGCAGTAAAATATATTAAAATGGAAAATCATTATTTTAAAATGTAATATTTCACTGCTTTTTTCTGCATATTTGATCAAATAAATGCAGGCTTGATGAGCATACGAGACTTCTTTAAAAACCATTACATATAGTAACAAGAAAATAGAAGCTTCCATGTAAGAACTAAATATAGCACTATACAATTATAAAGTAACTATGTGATGTCAGGGATTATTTTTGCCTCAGGGGTTCACCCCTTATTGTCTGGGGTTTATTTGAACCCTTTATTCAGTGCAGTGTATGGTGACTGTACTGGGCGGTGGCAGATGTGTGATGTGCTATTTTACACCAGGGTTACCCTGCATACAGTACAGCTTATTGTGACTGTACTGGGGCGTTAGGACCCACTCGGGCTTCAGGGTGATCAGACCTGGCCCCTCTAACACCTCCTCCAGCAGCTTCCCAGTCTCAGGAGGTCTCCCATCCAGATAAAGACCAGGCTCAATCCTGCTTCGCTTCAGTGGGTGTGCATGCGAAAGCTTCAGATTGACCACTGCTGGCTGATGATGATGTTGGTGCTGTGCTCCTATTTATCCCAACTAATGGAAAAACTAATCACCACTATGGTTACAAACATTAGAGTTAAACCCCTGTTAATTCTCAATAACAACTTTTGTAAACTTCTAACAGAAATAAAGTTAATCTGGTTAGTAATAAGTGAAGATGGTAATGCTGTTTGTGGAGTTGTTTAATCCCCATCTGCTGAGATTTTGAGAGATTATGATATGTATTTTATCTATACAGTTGATTTCATCTTTGGGGTTGATATATATGCATAATGGTCACGTGTATTGGTTATAGACATGATATAGAATTATGCAGTCGAAGGCTGTTTGAATGCAAGTAAGTCTGACGATCAATCTTTTTTTTAAATGATTTGATGCAGTTTATATGTAACAACAGTTTCTGTGAGTTTTCCTGTGGATTGTAAGCGTGTCACGCAGAGTTCATTTAAGTTCGGCCGTTATCTTAGTTTGTCAAAGTTTGCAGGGCAATAAAGTACTTAGCTAGGTTTTTTTTTTGTTAAAGTGATGCAGACTGACCGGCATCCACTTCAATTGAGGCCATAAATTGTTGATTTGTTGAGTTGAGTTTTGTGTGGAATTATGTTTGAACGAATCATCTGGAAGATTAATTTGTGTCTGGTGCTCCCTCAATCCCTACAGAGTTTTCAATGACAGTCAGTTTTGTTATGTTATGAGATATCAAAGACGGATGGTTTTGCTCGGTTACAAGATCTCAATGATGGTCGGCTTTGTTCAATTATAAGATTTCAATGATGGTCGGCTTTTCGTCCATTATAAGATTTCAGTGATTATCTGCTTTGTTTTGTTACGAGATTGCAAAGACAATCTGCTTCTTTCTGTTTTGAGTTTTCAATGGCGGTTGATTTTGTCCTTTTAAGAGATTTCAATGAAAGTCATTTTTCAGTGTCAGTCGGTTTCAGTCGGAAACAAGATTTCAATGATGAACGGTTTTGTTCGGTTACGAATTTTTAATGACGGTCAGTTATGTTATGTTAAGAGATTTCAAAGACGGATGGTTTTGTTCCGTTACGAGATCTCAATGGTGGTCGGTTTTGGTCCATTACAAGATTTCAATTACACTGTAAAACTCAACAAGTTCAGCTAACTTATTTCATTTGAGGACACAGATTACCTCAAACCATTTAGGTTTATAAAAAACAATAGTTATGAGTACTCTGCACTTATTTTAATCAAGTCCACTAAAAAAGGATATTTCTTAATATAAAATTAAACTTTACACTGCATTCAAATACTTGATATAGCTGAACAGCTGAAAATTATAACCTTTAAATGAACTGTTTGCAGTTGAAGTGTTTGCAGTTACTGCTAGCTCACAATAGCACACACAAAGTCAAATCTAGTACACTGTAAAACCCAACAAGTTAAGCTAACTGATTACCTCAATTAAATTGAGTTTAACAAACTTAATTGAAGTAAAGAAAAACTGTAGTTATGAGTACTCTGAACTTATTTTAATTGAGTCCACTAAACCAAGGATATTTCTTAATATCCAATTAAACTTTACACTGCATTCAAATAATTTTTACAGCTAAAACTTCACTATAATGAGTAAAACAACAGAAATAACAAACTTTAAATTAACTCAGAGAGCTTGCTAGTTACTGCTAGCTCACAATAGCACACACAAAGTCAACCCCAATGAGTTAAGCAAACTCATTACATTTGAGGAAACTTATTACCTCAAATAATTTGAGTTTAAAAACCAACAGTTATGAGTACTCTAAGCTCATTTCAGTTGAGTACACTAATAGACTTTTTTTTTTAAATGATTCTTAATATATGTTGCAGTTGAGTAATTAAGTGATTCATTAAGTGATGATTGAGCATGAATTATGAACACCTGTTGATAATGAGCAGAATCACAGAAGGAAAGAGAAACACAAGAACTACAATTGATTTAAGCCACAGCTTTAGATGAAATAACAGAAGATAAAAGAAGACATTAAATCTCTGAAGATCTCATCAGAGGAGGATTAAACAACTCCACAAACAGCATTACCAGCTTCACACATTACTAACCAGACTGACTTTATTTCTGTCATTTCTGTTTTAATGAAAATAATAGTTTAATTGATCATTCATTCATCATGTCACCATGATGGAGATGAGTCTTTTCTTTAGTTGGGCTCTTGACCCTTAAACATTTAACTTTAATTTTTTTCCTCTGGCTGCTATAACTTTGTGTTTAGAAAGTACATTTGTTATGGTAAGAAATGCTTAGAGCAAATGTCATTAGGTGATGTTGGCTATACAGTGATGTTGGTACAAACATCCTGTGGTGGCTTAAGTCACTGATCTCACTCAGATTCTTATGCTCTGGTTATAGCAGTATTGTGTTCTTAATTTTTGTATTATTCATAATGGTGCATACGTGATTCAGCAGCACGAGATCCAGCACTGTTGTGGTAATTGAATAATATGCAAAATCATTTATAAAATCATGTAGTGCTCAAAAGTTGTAATGCAGTTTTAATTTATGGCATTACTCAGACACACACAGACATCAAGAATCTGCGAATGAATCTCAACAATGGTGACAATCAATGAAAAGTTTCATGCTGCAGTGCATACTGGGTACCACCAATCAAAACTCCCTCATGGGTCCCAGCATGCATTGCGGCATGAATAAATGATGCATCTGAATTGTGACAAATTTTCTTTGATTCTTACTATTTGCTTTTACTTTTGCTGTGTTTGTGATGTTTTTGTAGCTTGTTTTATGTTCAAAGTTGATCTGTTTATCTAAATATTTTTTTTGATTGTCACTATTGTTGAGATTCATACTCTGATTCTTGATGTCTGTGTGTCCGAGTATTGTTGTAGATTAAAACCTTATGTGCATTCATTTTATTAATTTAAATCCTGCATTGTTCAATTACCACAACTATCCTAGATCTTGTGCTGTAGAATTACATTATCCTTAAACATTATCCTTATCCTTATAGATTATCCTTAACTGACCTGCCTATATATAGCGTAGATTTTTTGATAAAATCAGCCACAATGGATTCCAAAAGAAAACCGAACTGGCGGGAGGAAGAAGCGCTACTGCTTGCTGAATTAGTCGAACAGTGGAAACATGTAATAAAAGGCAAGTTCAGGCCATCATTAACCAGCAATGACAAGAAAAAGGCATGGGAGGACATCGCAAGACATTTAAATGCTTCACAGACCTCATGCACTCAGTCACCATCTGACTGCGAGAAGAAATGGTACAACGTTCTCAGCAAAAGCCGCATTGAAATAGCCGCCTTCAAATCAAACATTTTGCGCTCAGGTATAGTTAATTTCTTTTCCATTTGCATGCCTGTGCCCTTTGTTATTAGCCCTACCTGATTTTATTATAACTGATATTCAAACTCAGGTGGAGGCAAACCCCTGATCTCCCTTTGTGAGGTGGTGCAACGCATACTTGGGGAAGACAATGCTGTCATCTCCGTAATGTGGAGGGTAGCCAGGATCCTGCAGCAATGAAGTTCGAAATTCTATCAGAAAAGTGCGGCCCAAAGAATTTTTTTTTTACTCAAAACCATGACAACAATATTCAACATTTGAAATGTTTTATTTTCCAGTTATAATAAAGATGAAGGAGAATCGCTTGACCCGGCCACCCTAAACATGGGCTCTCCATATGCCACCGTTGCTTTCGATGTCCTCCCAAGCTCCTCAAGTCAGGTATCCCTGGTGGTGGATGACAGCTCGACAATGGTCCCGCTCCCAGGTGACCTGCAAGCACTGCGGAGAGAAAAACTAAAACTTCAAATTAAAGTATTGAGACTGCAAGAGGAATACTACACTATAGCACTGAAAAAACAAAAACAACAGTGAAAATAAAATGGCGTGAAAAACGTGTGTATTAATACTTATTAATAATTAAGTGTACCCAAAGTGGAGGTTGGCAAAGTGTTGTCTGAAGGCTGCACCATCACATGTATTGATATCGCTCGGGAGACTGGCATCTCCAGCTTCTCCATCTTCTCCATCGTCATCATCCTCTAGTGGGGGTGGGATGTGGCGCCTCTTGCAAATATTATGCAGTATTGCACATGCCATTATAATACGGCACACTTTTTCAGGAGAGAGTAGAATGTGGAATCTACGCTTCCACTGGCCAATCCCTCTCTCCACCACACTTCTTGTGATTCGATGTGCCCTGTGAAGGGAAACAAAATTAAAACCTTATTTATAGCCTATATTAGGATAGAGAGTTGGGATAGAACTATAAAAACAATCTTGTATAAATAGATTAAAATATAGGCTGCCTGTTGTAGTTGAGTTGGGCTTCTGTCAGTGGAATATGGAAAGGGGTGAGCAGCCAACGGCGTAAAGGGTATCCGTTATCCCCTATCAGATGACACCCTGGCGGCCTTTCAAACAGCTGTTTCAGGCCACTTTCGTTCAATATTCGCGCATCATGTGTAGACCCAGGCCATTTGGGTACCACATCCAAAATGCTGTAGTCTGCAGCAAACATAACTTGTGTGATGATGCTGTGGTACCTCTTCCTGTTACATAAACGTTCTCATTTACACTGGGAGCAATGATTTTTATATGAGTGCCGTCGATTGCGCCTACTACTCCTGGGAAGCCGGCTATTTGCATAAATTGAGTTTGATGCTGCTGGATTACACGGGGTGTTGTTGGGAAGTCGATGAAACGTGTGACAATGTGTGGAACTGTAAGTGCAATAATTGTTTCCATGACAATTCGGCTTACTGATGGTTGTGATGGCCCCAAATCATCAGCATTGCATTGCTGCATTTTTACAGTGGCAAGGAAACGAAGCATCCTCACAACCTTCAATTCTACTGAAAAGGCATTGCTGCGCAAAGTTACTGGTGATATGACATCCCTCACCAAGTCGCTGACAAAGATGATGCCTGCTCTGTCGATACCGATACCGTTTGATTAACTGCTCGTCGTTAAACATTTCAAAAACATTCTCCCTCTCCTGAAAGTTTCGCGCAAGTGTCTCCTCAGTGCCATTACAAGCCCCTAAGCATTTGAGAGACCTCTCGAGCTGTCTTAAATAACTGGGAGAGTAATAGTGATTCTTAGCTTTAAGACATTTGATAACTTACTTTTATACTTAAGTTTGAAAGTAGGAGTAAATTTAATGAATTCTCAGCACTTAAGACTAAAATGGCACTTTGAGAAGCTTGATAAATACGGGCCCAGACTGACTTTATTTCTGTCATTTCTGTTTTAATTAAAAGTCACCATGATGGAGATGAGTGTTTGCTTTAGTTGGGCTCTTGACTCTTAAATAATTAACATAAGTTTTTTCTTTAGCTGTTTTAACTGTGTGTTTAGAAAGCACATTTGTTGTGGTGAGGATAGTCAAGAGAAAATGTGATTAGGTGATGTTGACTATACAATGATGTTGCTAAAATCATCATGTAGTGGCTTTAAGCTACACTGTGTTATATTTTCCCCCATCTAGTGGTGAACTTGTATATGACCATCCAGAGAATATTAGTTTCTCTTCCTCTCAATTCCGATTTCGTTTTAACTCCTACGGTGGCCGATTTAGATTAACATGTCTTCCAGCTCGACCTCGTCCACATTCGACACGGTGCCATCGAGTGTTAAAACGCCAAAGGCGAAGCTTGAATTTACGGGAATGTCCCTCTTTGGCTAATGTACTTTCAAGATGGAGGGGCAACATGGCGACCCGCATTCAAACTCTCACCCGTATGTATTTACACAAGGCATATTATAAACTTACGAGAATACTTTATAACTTGAAAGAAGTAAATATACATTAATGAGCACATATATTTTTGAAAGAACTAAGTGTTTTTAGCTAAGAATAAACTAAAAAAGTTACACAGTGTAGCTTTAAGTCACTGATCTCTGTTTCATTTACGTAAATCTGACATATATGAATCACATTCAGATTATTAATTTGTTAAAAATATGTAATCCAAATGCATGGAAAATTTATATGCAATTCAAATACATAAATCTACGGAGCCCCTAAAGGGACCTATCGCGTGCGCACAAGAAACTTATCTACCTTATAATTTCCGGTTTGCGTATAATTTGACACAGGAGACCTACACCTGTGCAAGACAGAATGCACATTTCGATCGTCTATGCCATGGCTCAAAAAAATCAAGCCCGACCCTACCCGAGCCTGTGCGCGTTGCGTCCGAGCCCGGTCTGGCACATTAACTGTAATTATGAGCCCGAGCCTGATTTAAACCCGACCATTTTGTAATACGTGGGCGTTCTGAGAACAAGCCTGTAATGAGCGAAGCGGACGGGTGTGACGCTCAGCTCAATAATCCGCTCTAAAACAATGCTCACTCGAATCCCGCTCAGACATGACCTGCATCTGTACTGTACCCTACTAAAGGCCTACTTTTTGTAGCCATTAAACAATGTATTTTGTTTAATATTTATGTTTAAATATTATAATGTTATTTTTAAATTTCATCTGATTATGAAAAGTGCAAAGATGCGAGTGGGTCAGAAATTATTTTGGTGGTTATTATATTTTGTTTAATATTAAGTTTCGTTTCGTATGAAGCCCTTCTTTAAAATGAATTTATTTTTGTATAAATTGTATCTTAATTTTAATCAAGGTTTCGTCAGCCAATTGCTTGGATTCAATAAATAACAAGCAAATAGAGTAATAGCAGATGATAAGGGTGAGATGAGGTCGCGCGGGAGCGATCACATGCATTGCACATGAGCTGGAGTGCGAAACTCAGCAGCTACTGCCTCACAGACATGAGAAATATGTGTATAGAAAGCTTGAAATGTCTACTTTTCTTTAACTTATAGATAAGAAAAGAAATAGACTAGTTAAGCAATGCGCAGTGTTAACACGAGCAGCGTCTCGGAGTGTTTCTGAATGCTGCGCTATCACTGCGTATGCCATGAGTTTAACACATGCATTTTTAGACTAATCCTGACTTGTGCAACTTTGTACACATTTGTTTCTTAGTTGTAGTATTACTTTGCTAAAAAAAAAAAAATTATTTCTGATTATGGCCAAGCTTTCTGCCCACCCAATTAGGCTAATAAAACACAAACGATCAAGGGACATCACTGTCACATGGCATAGACGATCGAAATGTGCATTCTGTCTTGCACAGGTGTAGGTCTCCTGTGTCAAATTGTACGCAAACCGGAAATTATAAGGTAGATAAGTTTCTCGTGCGCACGCGATAGTTTCTCGTTCGCACGCAAAAGTCTGAATATTTTTATTTTTTGCAACGGTCCCTTTAGGGGCGTCGTATAAATCTTATGTTTAGGGATGAATTTTTTTTATTGCAAAGTGGACACGAGTGCAGACCCCCCTGGTGATTTATATAGGCGACCACCGATGTTTTGTCTGTGCGGACTAACACATGATGGCCTCTGAGATCTGTGAGAAAATTCTTCAGGGCAAGAAAAACTGCCAACATCTCCAGGCGGTTGATGTGACACGAGAGATGGTGGTCCCTCCCCAGACAGAAATAGTCAAAGTGTGTCTTATGTCTGTGATTAAGGGCAGCTCCAGTGTCTCAGTGGGAAACACTGTCTCCTCACAGCAAGAAGATCCTGGATTGAATCCCACGATTCTCTCACCATCCAAAGATGTGTGAATTACAGATGCTAAATTGTCTAAAGTGTCTAAAGGTGTGAGCTAAGTTTCTTTTATTTTCATGATTTCTGGACAAACACACACTGTCTGTGAGTTGCTTTGCAATGACAAATGGAAAATATGTCCACAATGAGCACATTTGAACTAGTTTTTAACCTTGAGGTTCCATGAGCGTCTATATCGGACGTGCAGAACACGTCAAAAACAGACGTCATAAAAACTTTCATTCTGGCTCCTCAGTGGACGTCTTTTCAACGTACGCCTCTAGTGGCAAAGACGTTGAAAAGACGTCTTTTGGACATAACTTTGCTCAGTGGGATGAGGGTGAGTAATTAATGACAGAATTTTCATTTTTTGGGTGAACTAACCCTTTAATATTACCAGTTATTAATAACAACTAATTATTCCCAGTTATTAACTGCTTTTTATTTGTTGTTTATAGCATTACAGTTTGTTTCTTTCATTTTCTTCTGCTTTGATATAATTCTGCAACTGTCAGTTGTTGTTATTTGACATATATTTGTGTCTTGTACAAGTAAACATAATAATAATAATGAGTAAACTTTGGCAAAATGTGAAGGGGGAGGAGAATTTATATGTGCGTCACGTTTAGTCGATAAAACACTTCCGCAAAGGATACACCCATGTTTCCTCGCTCATGACTCCTCAGGAAGCTCCTCACTCCTCCATCCTCGCCGCCTCATGATCCAATTAGAGAATGGAAATGTCCTTAAAGATGGCTGAGCTCGGTCGGTTTCCGGGTCATTGGATGGAGGACGGAGGAGCGAGGAAATGAGGATGGATATTGAGAAGCACCCTGTGATTGGACCCTTGGTGAATGAACATAAACAAATGCTCAGAAACATCAGATGCCAAGACAACTGCCAGACACTCTTACAGGGCGGAAGGGGGACCAAGGAGAGGCCACAGAGATCTATCTAAATCCATTCATACACATGTTTGGAGGCCTTCAATTTATATAAACTGCACCACATCCACTTCATCTTCATACAAAGCACAGTTTATTTTAATGTTTATTGACTGTAAACACAACAGTCCAAGGGACAGATCCATTAACAGATAAACAAATGTGTGGACAATGACTTAACCGTTTCTTATCATGTTTGGTCTCTATCTATTCCATACGATGCCTTTTATATTTTAAAAGAGGTTTGGTAAAGAAATAATGCATGGGTGAAACATTAAAGACTTTGTTTTGACATGCCACTTTATGCTATGCAAATGAGTTCCACACTAGGGTGGGCAACATCTGGGCTACTTCGGACACCAGTGGCCAATCACGCTCCAGGATCGGAGAGGCGCCGGATTTCAATCTCCTCCTCATCAGAAAGGGATAAATATGTCCCCCGGGTAGACACACCCTTGTTCTGTGCTTCCGACTCGACGGGGAAGGAGACACTAAACATGTCCTGAGACTACAAGACAGTTGAGGTTAAAGGGATAGTTCACCCAAAAATGAAAATGACCCCATGATTTACTCACCCTCAAGTTATCCTAGGTGTATATGACTTTCTTCTTTCAGACGAATACAATCTGAGTTATATTTTAAAAGTCAAGGCTAATCCAAGATTTATAATAGCAGTAATAGTTGCTCTATTTTTGAAGTCCATAAAAAATGCATCTGTCCGTCAAATAATGTGCTCCACGCGTCTCTGGGGTGTTAATAAAGGCCTTCTGAAGCGAATCGATGCGTTTGTGTAAGAAAAAAAACCTTATTTAAAACCTGATAAAGTAAAGTTTCGGCCGAAAACTAGTCTAGAACAGTCTAGTTGCCCCTGTTTACGCACTCTGACTTTACAGGACTGGGAGTGAACTCATCCTACTGGCCTCACTAAAGCATCATCCAAAAATAATCATGTGTCTCCACGACGCATGCGCGAGAATATGACGCAGATCCGCCGTTCAGGAATCCATGAAATGCACACTTTAGTCTCATTTTGAGAACTACGCCGAGACCTAAAGCACGATCAATGTAGAATTCAACAGCTGAGATACGCGCGTCTTCCTCTGCTTGTAAACAAATCTCTTCTGGGTCATGTGTCCGAACGCCGGATCTGCTCATATTCTCACGCATGCGTCGTGGAGACACACACGGAAGACAAGAACAAGTTGGATAAAGGTGTTATTTAGATTTTTTTTGCGCACAAAAACTATTGTCGTCGCATCGTAAAATTCTTGTAGAGTCACTGTGGTGAGATGGACTTTGTAACGACGTTTTTAGTGCCTTTTATGGGTCTTGTGAGTGTAAATGTACTGAATGCCAATGGAGGCCTATCTGAAGCCTTTCTCAGCATCAGATTTACACTAAAATATCTTCATTTGTGTCTGAAGATGAACGGAGGTCTGACGGGTGTCCAACCACATGAGGGTGAGGAATTAATGACAGAATTTTCATTTTTTGGGTGAACTAACCCTTTCAGAACACAAACATAATTTAAAAATGTGTGCAATAAATTTTTTTTGTGTTTAAAAATTTTATTCATGCTTGTTATTTTTTTTAAGGCGCTTTACATTTTTTGATTCACGCTCATTATTTTTTGATCTGTGACAGCGGAACTTTAAAGGCGGAAAATGACAGCGGAGGCCGCTCAAGCCAGAAATGAGACCGGTCCACACAGTTCCACAGTTCCGCAGGACCGCAGCAGCAGTCATTGTTCCTCCGGTCCACCGGGTGTCAGTGCGCGTGCGAGTGCGCGCTAGCGAGTGAACGGTGAGGAACTTCACGGCAGAGACTTCACACCGGGCTGAGTTAGGAAACGTGGCCTTAAAGCGAGTCGAGTCCATATCAATGAGAAACGCTCAGTTGACACTCTCAGCAGATTCATTTCTAAGGGTGACCGTATCTGAAGGCGCTAGACATGGCGGATGTGGAGCAGAGCGCGTCGGTGCCGGACGGGTCCAGTAACGGCTCGGACGCGGTGAACGGTACCGCGGGCCGGTTCGTGTCCAGCGCCGAGGGCACCGCTCTGGCGTACGGGAGTCTGTTGCTCATGGCCCTGTTGCCCATCTTCTTCGGGGCGCTGCGCTCCGTGGGCTGCTCCAAAGGAAAGGTGCAGTATCTGCTCCATCTCCTGATCTCTGTGTGTTAGTGGAGGCAGTAGGAGAGGAAATGATGCTGGCAGGCCTGTTACAGTGCCATATGTCACCCTGCACATCATCTGTGTAATATTCATAATCACCTCCACTGATATGTGTGCTTGCTGAATATTGTGTTATTGACTTGCCAGTGTAATTATGTGTTTCCAGACCGTATGATTATTGTTATGAAGCCAGACAGACTCCACTTAATCTCTCATTTGCACTTTTGTACTGGGCTTTTGATGACTCAATCGATTAGTTTGTGCAATTTAATGTTAATACTGTACATGATGTGCACTTATTACCAACTATTCTGATTAGATGACCGCCTAATATTACCTCCAAGATAATCTACCAGTCAGATCTAAAAAATAAATGGAAGTATATTTAGTGTGTTCTCTCTGAAATAGTGTTTACTGTATTTAAATGCTTGTGTACAGCTGTAAATCACTAAATATAGGTAATCAGAAAGATGTTAACTTGTCACCTGTTGCGTGTGGGAACACACACATTCACTCCTTTATCCCTTTAAACTCGAATTTTACTACCACCTAGCTACCAATAAATTAATAATCATATTATTTTTTGAAAACTACTGCTTTGATCAACACAAAATAGGTGTCACTTGAAAGCTTTTGAGTCTGAACTTTGCAATGAATGTAGCCAATTTGAACAGCTTAGTTATTTGCTGATACGTAGATAGTTTTTCTCATAATTTATGTACTGAAATGTGTCAACATCTGCTCAGATAGCCATGTGTCATATGAAAGATCTCATGGAGTAGATCACCGCAATCATAATTGTTTTGGGCTTTGACTAAACTTATTTTTTTTTTACGTGAAGCTCCTCAAGACTCATATGCAAATAATATACGGATGCAGCATTTATGTCACGTTTTCACTCATAACTTCATGAAACATGCGGCACTGCGGAAAATGGCTTCATTATTACAGCATTACACATAATTATTATTAAAACATCATTATTTACAGCAGATTGTCCTGATTAAAATGAGTCCAAAATCAACATGATCACAAGATTACGACACAAAACTCCACAGGCGCTGACTAAAAACATATATACGTTATGTAGATTGCATGTGCCGTTTTCACTCATAACTTCATGAAACAAGCTCAGATCGTAGAACATGGCACATCATTATTTACAGTGGATGCTCCCGATTGAAAAGAGTCCATAATCAGCAATCCATTGAATCCATTCCTCATGGAGGAGCAGTTTTACAGATGCCCATTAGGGGTGTCAAGGGCTAAACAAAAGACTACCTTGATTCCAAACGCTGCAACTTTTGATAACTTTATGCTATCACCACAAACCTTTATCCTGATGCACATGTAGTTGGATGTTTTGATTGTGTGCGGCACAAACCCGTCTCAGCTCTGAATTCATCACATCACAAGGTGCCAGAAGAAACTGAATCAGTGCTTTGGATAAATCAACTCCTATACTGGGAAATACTAG
The DNA here is from genome assembly GCA_033150135.1 of Gobio occitaniae. Taxonomy (NCBI): domain Eukaryota; kingdom Metazoa; phylum Chordata; class Actinopteri; order Cypriniformes; family Gobionidae; genus Gobio; species Gobio occitaniae. Next base: position 91,750 of record JARQWZ010003528.1, on the reverse strand, counting down.
AGCTGGGCATTGACACAGATTTCACTATTTGATTCGATTTAATTTCACAAGCTTTAATTGGGGCCTATCAGGTCCATTTCATGGCAAATTTGCTCAAGGAGAGGAAATCTCTCAACTCATGCTGTAATCTTCACAGGGAACCCCAGTTGGTACATCACCATAATATTAAAGGTTAAAATTAACTGATTCTTGCATTTAAATTACACATAAGGAAGTTTTTAATGTTCGAGTATTACATTTTGAATGGCAAAATAGTTTCTACTCCTTTTTAAAATATAAACATTAATGGTGGCTGTCATAAACATGACTGATTTATTCAGACATTAAACATAGAACAGGTTAAGTAAAAATACAGTGAATATGCAATTTAGTGCATATTTATTTAGCAAAATGCTCCTCTCTAGAGTTATTTTTGTATCTGATTGTTGAGTTTACGGTTTTTCTGAGATAACAGGCTGTTTTATTCACATCTTCCTGCATGTGAAACGCTCTGGGCTCTAAGCTAACATTTTGCTTTAGGAGCACAGTCAAATTTTTAGGAGCACTTTCTGATAAATAACAGATATTCCCATTGTAACTCTCCCATTACAGGGCGATATTTGCCCCTTTAAATACGTTTTCCGAGGCATTTTTGTCTAATCTTATTAAATGTTTGCATTATCTTTTGTCAGTTTCTTAAAGGGTTAGTTCACCCAAAAATGTAAATGCTGTCATTAATTCCTCACCCTCATGTGGTTGGACACCCGTCAGACCTCCGTTCATCTTCAGACACAAATGAAGATATTTTAGTGTAAAGCTGATGCTCTGAAAGGCCTCCATTGGCTCAATGCACGGTTCACTCTCAAGACCCTTAAAAGACACTAAAGACGTCGTTACAAAGTCCATCTCACTACAGCGGCTCTACAATAACTTTATGAAGCGGCGAGAATAGCTTTTGTGCGCAAAAAAACCCTAAATAACGACTTATATAGTGATGACGATTTCAAAACACGGCCTCATGAAGCTTCGAAGCGTTATGAATCAGTGAGTCGATTCAGCAGTTTGAATCGCCAAATTTCAGCAGTTTGACACGCGATCCGAATCATGAATCGACTCACTGATTCATAACGCTTCGAAGCTTCATGAGGCCGTGTTTTGAAATCGTCATCACTATACAAGTCGTTATTTAGGGTTTTTTTGCGCACAAAAGCTATTCTCGCCGATTCATAAAGTTATTGTAGAGTCACTGTAGTGAGATGGACTTTGTAACGACGTCTTTAGTGTCTTTTAAGGGTCTTGAGAGTGAACCGTGCATTGAGCCAATGGAGGCCTTTCAGAGCATCAGATTTACACTAAAATATCTTCATTTGTGTCTGAAGATGAACGGAGGTCTGACGGGTGTCCAACCACATGAGGGTGAGGAATTAATGACAGAATTTACATTTTTGGGTGAACTAACCCTTTAAATTAAAATAGAAAATTTGTTCATAAATGTTAATTTAAACAATAAAATGAAGTCCATTATACAGGGAGTGCAGAATTATTAGGCACGTTGATTTTCTGATCATATTTTTTTTCCAGGCACATTTGACCAATTCCAAACCACAGTAATCCTAATAACTACTATTGATTTAGTATTTAATAATGTATAAGTGATATATAATTGTTCATGAAGGCTGGAAATGAAAATCACCTTATATTCAGGTGTGCAGAATTATTAGGCATGTTTTCTTTTACAGATAAATTGAGCCAAAAAAGAGATTTAACTCAGACTGAAAAGTCAAAAAGTATTAAATGCCCATGAGAAGGATGCAATACTAATGCAATACTAGACATTGCAGTTAAGGCATGACCACTGGACAGTGAAATGCTCGTTGGGTCAGCAGGATCTGACAAAAACAGGTGGTGAAGAAAAGACGCCTGTTAACTGCAAAAGAATGAAGAATTAAGGTGAAGAATTAAGGGTGAAACCATCAGGAACCCTTTAGTCTCCAGCACCACCATTTTCCAGAGCTGCACCTACCTGGAGTCTCCAGAAGTGAAGGTGTCAGGATCTCAGAGACTTCAGTTAGGTAAAGAATCCTAAAAAATGACCCCCACTAGATAAGAATCACAAGCTGAAGTGTTGTAAAATACATGAAGAAGGTTTTTTTATAGGCTTTATGGACAGACAGGTTGAGAGTGACTCTTGAAGGACCAGCACCACATCCTCTAGTACCACTGTTTGAAGAATTCATCTTCCAGAATCTGGCAGTACGTTTTGGGAGTTCATTTTTAGTCCATCTCTGCAAAACGGACTTCAGGATGGACTAAAATGAACTCCCAAAACGTACTGCCAGATTCTGGAAGATGAATTCTTCAAACAGTGGTACTAGAGGATGTGGTGCTGGTCCTTCAAGAGTCACTCTCAACCTGTCTGTCCATAAAGCCTATAAAAAAACCTTCTTCATGTATTTTACAACACTTCAGCTTGTGATTCTTATCTAGTGGGGGTCATTTTTTAGGATTCTTTACCTAACTGAAGTCTCTGAGATCCTGACACCTTCACTTCTGGAGACTCCAGGTAGGTTGCAGCTCTGGAAAATGGTGGTGCTGGAGACTAAAGGGTTCCTGATGGTTTCACCCTTAATTCTTCACCTTAATTCTTCATTCTTTTGCGGTTAACAGGCGTCTTTTCTTCACCACCTGTTTTTGTCAGATCCTGCTGACCCAACGAGCATTTCACTGTCCAATGGTCAAGCCTTAACTGCAATGTCTAGTATTGCATTAGTATTGCATCCTTCTCATGGGCATTTAATACTTTTTGACTTTTCAGTCTGAGTTAAATCTCTTTTTTGGCTCAATTTATCTGTAAAAGAAAACATGCCTAATAATTCTGCACACCTGAATATAAGGTGATTTTCATTTCCAGCCTTCATGAACAATTATATATCACTTATACATTATTAAATACTAAATCAATAGTAGTTATTAGGATTACTGTGGTTTGGAATTGGTCAAATGTGCCTGGAAAAAAAATATGATCAGAAAATCAACGTGCCTAATAATTCTGCACTCCCTGTATGGGGAAAAATCCTGGATGGTTTTTCTCAAACTTAATTTCTTTTTTTGACTTAAGAAAGAAAGACACGAACATCTTGGATGAGATGGGTAAATTATCTGGACATTTTTTCATTTTGAAGTGAACTAATCGTTTAAGTATATAGGCCTACTGGGGCAGTGGCATTGAAAAAGGGCTCCGAGAGAATATTACATGTAGCATTGTTCTACATTACAGAGAAATGCTGAACCATAATAATGAGCCTGTTAAATATAAATTAGAGATAATAATAGCGCACGTTTATCTAGGTTATTGTTTGAGCGAGCGGCCATGTAAAGTGGCTAATGTTAGGCTTACATGTTCACACAGCTTACAACTTATACTAGTTATTATAAACAACAGTTTAGTCATATTTGTAGCAGAAAGTAGATGCTCTGTATATTTTGTGAATGTGACAGAATGTGTGTGTGTGTGTCCATTAGAATGCTTCAGATATGCCTGAGACCATCACGAGCAGAGACGCCGCACGCTTCCCCATCATCGCCAGCTGCACGCTCTTCGGCCTATATCTCTTCTTCAAGGTGACGTGTGTGTGTGTGTGCACGCGTGTGCGTGCGTGTGCGTGTGCGCGTGTGTGTGTGTGTCTTTTCAGTCACAGAGTTTTGGAGTCATTTCCTGAGACAGATTGCCTGATGTGTGTTTGTTTGTTGGCTGGGAAAATACTTTCCGACATTTGACCATTTTCAGTTTAAGGTGTTAAATCCCATTAACCATAATATGCAGATTTAGTTGAGTGACACTGTATAGACCGATTCAAATGTCAGGTTTTTTTCTTCTGATATTTTGTCCTGTAGATCTTCTCGCAGGAGTACATTAACCTCCTGCTCTCCATGTATTTCTTCGTGCTGGGAATATTAGCGCTGTCTCACACGATGAGGTAAGACACACCTGGAGCTTCTGAGAGCTGGAGCGGTGCCATCCTGTAATATGACGTGACTCTTTTGGTTTTTCTGTCCCAGTCCCTTTATGTGCAGAGTTTTCCCTGCTACCTTGTCCAATAAGCAGTACCAGCTGCTGTTCACACAGGGCTCAGGAGAGAGCAAAGAGGGTGAGACGCTTACAGACTGTGTGTGTGTGTGTGAGAAGTTTCTGTATTAGTCGTCTGACGCCGGCCTGTTTTCTCCCACAGAGATCGTCAACTATGAGTTCGACACGAAGGATCTGATCTGCCTGTGCATCAGCGGTGTGGTCGGGGTCTGGTACGTCCTGAAGAAGGTAGAGGAGATCTGCTTTATATACAACTCTAACTACACTTTATATGTAAAACAGTTGCGGTCAATCTCACTGATGTTTCATAAAGGCCAAATGGATGAGGAAGCTGGCGCATGCTATTCTGTGTGCAAAGATGACTTCCAGTCCTATAACTAGAGTTTGCCTTGGTCATACAAAGCAAATTGATGACAGACATACACCGATCAGGTATAACATTATGACCACCTTCCTAATGTTGGGTTGGTCCCCCTTTTGCTGCCAAAACAGCCCTGACCCGTAGAGGCATGGACTCCACTAGAGCCCTGAAGGTGTGCTGTGGTAAAAAGTAAACGGGATTCATCAGACCAGGCCACCTTCATTGCTCCGTGGTCCAGTTCTGATGCTCACTGTTGGTGCTTTGGGCGGGGTCAGGGGTCAGCATGGGCACCCTGACGGGTCTGAGGCTGTGCCGCCCCATACACAACAAACTGAGATGCTCTGTGTATTCTGACACCTTTCTATCAGAACCAGCTTAACTTCTTGAGCAATTTGAGCTCCAGTAGCTCGTCTGTTTGATCGGACCACACGGGCCAGCCTTCGCTTGGCCGCCCATGACCCTGTGGCCGGTTCTCCACTGGTCCTTCATGACCCTGTGGCCGGTTCTCCACTGGTCCTCCATGACCCTGTGGCCGGTTCTCCACTGGTCCTTCATGACCCTGTGGCCGGTTCTCCACTGGTCCTCCATGACCCTGTGGCCGGTTCTCCACTGGTCCTCCATGACCCTGTGGCCGGTTCTCCACTGGTCCTCCATGACCCTGTGGCCGGTTCTCCACTGGTCCTCCATGACCCTGTGGCCGGTTCTCCACTGGTCCTTCATGACCCTGTGGCCGGTTCTCCACTGGTCCTCCATGACCCTGTGGCCGGTTCTCCACTGGTCCTTCATGACCCTGTGGCCGGTTCTCCACTGGTCCTTCATGACCCTGTGGCCGGTTCTCCACTGGTCCTCCATGACCCTGTGGCCGGTTCTCCACTGGTCCTCCATGACCCTGTGGCCGGTTCTCCACTGGTCCTTCATGACCCTGTGGCCGGTTCTCCACTGGTCCTCCATGACCCTGTGGCCGGTTCTCCACTGGTCCTTCATGACCCTGTGGCCGGTTCTCCACTGGTCCTCCATGACCCTGTGGCCGGTTCTCCACTGGTCCTTCATGACCCTGTGGCCGGTTCTCCACTGGTCCTTCATGACCCTGTGGCCGGTTCTCCACTGGTCCTCCATGACCCTGTGGCCGGTTCTCCACTGGTCCTCCATGATCCTGTGGCCGGTTCTCCACTGGTCCTTCATGACCCTGTGGCCGGTTCTCCACTGGTCCTCCATGATCCTGTGGCCGGTTCTCCACTGGTCCTTCATGACCCTGTGGCCGGTTCTCCACTGGTCCTTCATGACCCTGTGGCCGGTTCTCCACTGGTCCTTCATGATCCTGTGGCCGGTTCTCCACTGGTCCTTCATGACCCTGTGGCCGGTTCTCCACTGGTCCTTCATGACCCTGTGGCCGGTTCTCCACTGGTCCTTCATGACCCTGTGGCCGGTTCTCCACTGGTCCTCCATGACCCTGTGGCCGGTTCTCCACTGGTCCTCCATGACCCTGTGGCCGGTTCTCCACTGGTCCTCCATGACCCTGTGGCCGGTTCTCCACTGGTCCTCCATGACCCTGTGGCCGGTTCTCCACTGGTCCTCCATGACCCTGTGGCCGGTTCTCCACTGGTCCTCCATGACCCTGTGGCCGGTTCTCCACTGGTCCTCCATGACCCTGTGGCCGGTTCTCCACTGGTCCTTCCTTGGAGCACTTTTGATAGAGACTGACCACTGTAGACCAGGAACACCCCACAAGAGTGTAGGTGTAGGCGTTAATAAAACAATCTGGCAAGTAGTACATTTATTATTATGTTGTGAGATTTTGCCTCGCCTCTGACTGTTACTGTACTCCTTCCAGCCACAACACTTCTTCTCCGTTTTTAGTGTATTTCTGTGGCAGAACTATAGCGCCACATACTGGTCTGGCATGTTTACTACATCGTTTTGAGTCAGTTTCAGTGATTCCGTGTGTACGCAGATATTTCTTGAGACGAGGGGGAAAAAATTGGATAGGGAAAGCTCTGGCATTGTGTGGATGTGGCCTAAGTGACGTCTGCCCTTGGAGAATTGACGTGGTAGTCAATGTTTGCTTTTTTTTTGTACGCTTCAAGGTACACACTTCACCAGTTCCTGCTTTCCCTGGGAAGCAGTGGTGTCTTCACTGATGATAACTGTAGATATCCAGAGGCCGGAAGCGTTTATCTGACGCTGTAACTGTTGCTACCGCTCCAAATCCTGTCATGATGATGACAGGCCGAAGAAAGACACCCGTTTAAAAAAAGGAAGCTTGTCATTGTGGCTCTTTTCTGGATTCTGTAAAAGCTTTCGACACCCCGGTGTACTGGAAGTAATTTTTGTACTCCTTTTTTTTTTAATCTGACCGATCTGAGAAATGTAGTTGGAAAACTTAAGTGTAAGTTACTCCATAGTATCCATAGATTAATGAAATAAAACCGCTATTTCAATAAGCGGTTGTTTTGGCAGTTATCAGGTTATTTGTGCGCCTTTAAACACAGTCAGTTTCTTGAAGCTGATGTGAGCAGAGACAGGAAGTGAGCCGTGCTGCTAGATTAAATGACCAATAGAGGTTCAGCATGAGCCGCTGGCAGAGACCAAAAGTTAGTTTAGCTTCAGGCGATCCTGGAGAACAGCTCACCCTTCTGTTTGTTTTGCTGTGTTTGTTACACCGCTATCCAACAATCATTAATGTTTGACGTTTCCAACAGGATCCTAAACATTGATTCCAACATTAAGGGAACAGAACACGCACAATATGGCATTCAAAACGTAAAAAATAAACACTTAGTATTTTAAAGCAAATAACGAGAGTGATGCTGCTCTAGTTCTGTGAGAATCAAGTGTGTGGGATCACATGGATCATCAGGTTTCAACTGTGAAATGTAATATTTAAATAATAAAAAAAAAGGTTCTTTATGAAAACTATTGAAATTCATACTTTTATTCATCAAGGATGCATTAAATTGATCAAAAGTGACAGTAAAGACTTTATAATGTTACACAAATACATTTCAAATGCTGTTCTTGTTTTTATTCATCAAAGAATACAGAATTTTTTTTACACAACGGTTTTCATCATTGAAAATAATCAAAGGTTTCTTGATCATTTCACCATCTTATAATGATTTCTGAAGGATCATGTGACACTGAAGACTGCAGTAATGATGATAAATGCAGCTTTGATCACAGGAATAAATTACACTTTACTGTATATTCACATAGAGAACAGCTGCTTTACATTATAATAATATTTCACAATAATGCTGTTTTTGCGGTACTTTGGATCAAATCCTTGGTGAGCAGAAGAGACTACTTTCAAAAACATTAGAAAATCTTACTGATCTAAAACTCTTGAACGGTAGTGTTTAATAAATGATTGGTGTTTAAAGGGATAGTTGAAAATTGGCCCATGATTTACTCATCCTAGGTGTATATGACTTTCTTCTTTCAGATGAACACAATCAGAGTTATTTTAATAAATATCCTGGCTAATCCAAGCTTTTATTATGGCAGTGAATGCTGTTTCTATAAAAGTGCATCCATCCATCATATAACTGCTCCACACGGCTCCGGGAGGTTAATAAAGACCTTTTGAAGCGAAGTGATGGGTTTGTGTAAATAAATTTCAATATAAAACTTTACAAACTGTAATCTCTAACTTCCACCAACACCTAGGATGACTTGAGGGTGAGTAAATCATAGATTAATTACACTTTTGGGTGAACTGTCCCTTTAAGGTTGACGTTTCAGTGTAATTGAGCTCAGAATTGTGGCTGATTCCTGAAGTTTAGCAGCATTTGAAGTCAAATGTGTGTGTGTGTGTGTGTGTTTCCTGACAGCACTGGGTGGCCAATAACCTGTTCGGTCTGGCGTTTGCCCTGAATGGAGTCGAGCTGCTCCACCTCAATAATGTCAGCACTGGCTGTATCCTGCTGGGAGGACTCTTCGTTTACGATGTGTTTTGGGTGAGTTCCGCTCAAGTCAAATTCACTTCAGGATGGCCTATTTAAATGAATATAGGGCCACCTGCGAGATGTTTCCTGGGATTTATGCCCTCGTGGTACGGTACAGTACATGACCGTCTCAAATCTGTGTACTGTTTAATTTCAGGTGTTTGGCACCAATGTCATGGTGACCGTCGCCAAGTCCTTCGAAGCCCCAATTAAGTGTGAGTATCTGCTCCTCCAGAACAGACGGCCGCTCATCTGTGTGGGCTTATGCTTTCCTCAGCGCAGAGCTAACACTGTACGGTCACATGTGCATCTGTCAATCTTAGAAATTCATATTTCCATTTTACATGAAGAATCATCCTGAAAGCAACTTCACACAGGCTGTGCTGGTTGGGTGCGAGGATGTGATGTATAGTGTATTATATGCAATTATATTGTTTACATGGTTCTCTTATTTTACTGTATGATTACATATTAATACACTTACCTAAAGGATTATAACACCTGTTCAATTTCTCATTAATGCAATTATCTAATCAACCAATCACATGGCAGTTGCTTCAATGCATTTAGGGGTGTGGTCCTGGTCAATCTCCTGAACTCCACACTGAATGTCGGAATGGGAAAGAAAGGAGATTTAAGCAATTTTGAGCGTGGCATGGTTGTTGGTGCCAGACGGGCCGGTCTGAGTATTTCACAATCTGCTCAGTTACTGGGATTTTCACACACAACCATTTCTAGGGTTTACAAAGAATGGTGTGAAAAGGGAAAAACATCCAGTATGCGGCAGTCCTGTGGGAGAAAATGCCTTGTTGATGCTAGAGGTCAGAGGAGAATGGGCCGACTGATTCAAGCTGATAGAAGAGCAACTTTGACTGAAATAACCACTCGTTACAACCGAGGTCTGCAGCAAAGCATTTGTGAAGCCACAACACACACAACCTTGAGGCGGATGGGCTACAACAGCAGAAGACCCCACCGGGTACCACTCATCTCCACTACAAAGAGGAAAAAGAGGCGACAATTTGCACAAGCTCACCAAAATTGGACAGTTGAAGACTGGAAAAATGTGTCCTGGTCTGATGAGTCTGGATTTCTGTTGAGACATTCAGATGGTAGAGTCAGAATTTGGCGTAAACAGAATGAGAACATGGATCCATCATGCCTTGTTACCACTGTGCAGGCTGGTGGTGGTGGTGTAATGGTGTGGGGGATGTTTTCTTGGCACACTTTAGGCCCCTTAGTGCCAATTGGGCATGGTTTAAATGCCACGGCCTACCTGAGCATTGTTTCTGACCATGTCCATCCCTTTATGACCACCATGTCCCCATCCTCTGATGGCTACTTCCAGCAGGATAATGCACCGTCACAAAGCTCCAATCATTTCAAATTGGTTTCTTGAACATGACAATGAGTTCACTGAACTAAAATGGCCCCACAGTGTCCAGATCTCAACCCAATAGAGCATCTTTGGGATGTGGTGGAACGGGAGCTTCGTGCCCTGGATGTGCATCCCACAAATCTCCATCAACTGCAAGATGCTCTCCTATCAATATGGGCCAACGTTTCTAAAGAATGCTTTCAGCACCTTGTTCAATCAATGCCACGTAGAATTAAGGCAGTTCTGAAGGCCAAAGGGGGTCAAACACAGTATTAGTGTGTGTTCCTAATAATCCTTCAGGTGAGTGTATATATTCCCAGAACCTTGTTTTAAAAAACAATATCAGGGAATTTTTTTCCATGCCTGCAAAATGTTAATTATATTATCGCTATAACCTATTTTGTTGAGTTTAAAGCCCACCTGTGGTGAAAATCACGTTTTTAATATTGTCTATGTGGTGTTTTTAATGTGCACAAACCATGTCTTCTGTTCCTTCTAGTGGTTTTCCCTCAAGATTTGCTGGAGAAAGGTTTGGGTGCCAGTAACTTTGCCATGCTGGGACTGGGGGACATTGTCATTCCAGGTGAATATATCTGAAGATGGTTTCTGAGCCTTGTGTGCTTTAGACAGCCATGTGTTGAGCAGGATGTTAATGCTCATGAGTGTGATTGTTTCTGCCAGGGATCTTCATCGCTCTGCTCCTGCGCTTTGACGTCAGGTAACGTCCGTCGTTTGGTTTCGTCTGATTTCAGCTGCGTGTAGATTTGATTCTCATGCTCCTTCTTGTCTTCCTGTCTCAGTTTGAAGAAGAACACAAGAACTTATTTCTACACCAGCTTCCTGGCTTACATTTTCGGCCTGGGTCTTACCATATTCGTTATGCACACCTTTAAACACGCTCAGGTAAAAAGCCATACATAACATTAAAGCACAGTATTGTTGTCCTTCATCCAAGCTGGCACTGAATGTGGCTGTATTGGTTTTGTTTTTCCCAGCCTGCTTTGCTGTACCTGGTCCCGGCTTGTGTTGGATTCCCAGTGCTGGTGGCTCTGTTGAAAGGAGAGCTGACCGAGATGTTCAGGTAACTGTCCTCCTGTTGAATTTACACACTTCTGCATACATGTCACATGCATCTCTTGCAGCCGAAGCAATGCTGGCATGTCCGTCACGATGGCTGCGTCATTCTCTACTGCCGTTCACTGAAGTCTTTGTGTGCTAGGTATGGGCGTCGGAAGCAAAAAAGATGTGGGTGGGTCCTCTCCCACTGGAGTAGATGCCATTTACATTAAGTACAAATATACCGCCTTTTTTACTTAAAGGGTTAGTTCACCCAAAAATGAAAATTCTGCGTCCGGATCTGCGTCATATTCTCGTGCATGCGTCGTGGAGACACACACGGAAGACAAGAACATGCTGGATAAAGGTGTTATTTTGATTTTTTTTTTGCACACAAAAACTATTGTCGTCGCATTGTAAAATTATTGTAGAGTCACTGTGGTGAGATGGACTTTGTAACGATGTTTTAAGAGCCTTTTATGGGTCTTGTGAGTGTAAATGTACTGAATGCCAATGGAGGCCTATCTGAAGCCTTTCTCAGCATCAGCTTTACACTAAAATATCTTCATTTGTGTCTGAAGATGAACGGAGGTCTGACGGGTGTCCAACCACATGAGGGTGAGGAATTAATGACAGAATTTTCATTTTTGGGTGAACTAACACTTTAACGTCTGACAGGGCCAGACAAAATTACGGAAAGCGCAGAATTATTTACAGTGGCAATAGTGAAGGGGTAAGATGTGTGGCAGACAGTTTTGACTTGCTCGCTCTACTCCGTTTTCCCATCACATATCAGATTGGAAAGGTGTTTATTTTCAGTAAAAATGAAGAAAATATTAGAAAAGTGGAAATAAAACGTCTAACATTTTTAATAATAAGTGTTCATCGGTTAGGGATTGGTAAACAGACATGCACTAAATTACAGACGGTAAAAGTGAGTGGGTCCAATATCATTGGTCGTAAAAAGTGGGTGGGTCTTGTCCCACACACACAATGGTTCCGACGCTCATGATGCTAGGTGGTGCTTGCATTGACTAGCGCTGTGTGAGGAGTTGAAGAGAGACTCGCAACTTGCAGGGTTTCTGCAGGCCTTAATGTCTTAAATTGGAGCAGAAGTCTTAAATTCATAATCTTGACATTAAATTAGGTCATGTGATGCAGAAAACGTGGACGACATTGCAGAATCCATTCATTTGAATTTACTGTATAATGCAGAATGACACAGAATTGGTCAAATTTTGGATGAAAGGGACATTAAGGGACAGTTCACCAAAAACAACAATCCTGTCATGATTTACTCGCCCCAATGTCACTCCAAACCCGCAAGGCTTTCCTTCATCATATAAAGCCATCGAGTCTCTTCAGGAAATGTGGAATAATCCACTGGATTCATATGGATTAGTTTTATGATCTCTTTATGAACTTTTTGAAGCGTTAGAGTTGCTTAGACTGTCAATGGAGGGACAGAAATCTTCCCATTTCATAAAAAATATCTTCATTTGTGTTCTGAAGATGAACGAAAGTCAGAAATATTTATTTAACCATTAAAGCAGAGTCCATAAAAATAAATAAAAACGATTTCATAGGGTCTTAAATTAAATCACATGCGCTGCAGAAAATGATGTTCTTCCTCAAGATTTTTGTTTTCCAGCACAAATTCACAACATCCTTAGATCAAGATACATTTAATAACATTCAGATGAAGAAATTAAGTCTTGTTTTCTGTGAAATTGAACAAAATTAAATGAGTTTATGCTTAATTCAAAAGCAAGTCATTTTCATACCCAATGACAGATATTTGTTCTTGTTTTAAGTTGATGTTTATGAACTCATTGGCAGATATTTGTTCTTGTTTTAGTCATAAAATCACTTTCACAAGATTTAATATCTCAAACTTTTAAGCTCTTTTTTTTGGTCAAATTTATTTAAAAAGTAATGGAGATCTGTCATCAAACTTAGAAGTGTCGCTAATAAAACTCATTGTGTGTTTAGACATTTACATTTAGAGAACATATTGACATCTTTAATTGGTCTTTAAAAAGTCTTAAATTTACCTGCAGAAACACCTGTGTTTAAAAGAGCACAGATATTTTCATTGGTCATTTCTAGTGTGCATGTGTTGACACTCAGGTGGAGTGTACTGTGAAAGGTTGTGCGTTTCATGTAATTCCAGATTTATCCATATATATATATATATATATGCACGTACGAGCACACACACATCTCTGGAAAAAATGTAGAGACCACTTAACATTGATATGTCTTTTACGATAGTCACTGTCAGATGATGTGATGTTTGACTCGGACTTTAGTGACGTGCGTGTGATGTCATTGAGAAAGCGGAGCTAGTGAATGACTTGCGGATACAAGAGCGTAAATCAAACAATGGTTGTTCTAGCCTAATGCTAATTCCAGCAGTCACAGGCTTACGGAAGCGATGACAATCTAAAGCTGCTTTATAAGATCGCCTTCCTACGTCAGAAGGGGAGAGAAATCCGAGCGGCTCGTTTTTTCACGTGCTGGTAGAAAAAGGCTAACCAAAACAAAGTTACTGGCTTGTCGTTTTTTTCACGTTTTCTAGGTTGGTAGATGCACCGGGGACCCGATTATAGCACTTAAATATGGGGAAAGTCCGATTTTCATGATATGTCCCCTTTAAAGGGTTAGTTCACCCAAAAATGAAAAATTCTGTCATTAATTCCTCACCCTCATGTCGTTCGTCACCCGTCAGACCTCCGTTCATCTTCAGACACAAATGAAGATATTTTAGTGTAAATCTGATGCTCTGAAAGTCCTTCATTGGCTCAATGCACGGTTCACTCTCAAGACCCTTAAAAGACACTAAAGACGTCAATACAAAGTCCATCTCACTACAGTGACTCTACAATAACTTTATGAAGACGAGAATAGTTTTTGTGCGCAAAAAAACCCTAAATAAGGACTTATATAGTGATGACGATTTCAAAACACGGCCTCATGAAGCTTCGAAGCGTTATGAATCAGTGAGTCGATTCATGATTCGGATCGCGTGTCAAACTGCTGAAATCAGTTGACTTTGGCGATTCAAACTGCTGAATCGACTCACTGATTCATAACGCTTCGAAGCTTCATGAGGCCGTGTTTTGAAATCGTCATCACTATATAAGTCGTTATTTAGGGTTTTTTTGCGCACAAAAACTATTCTCGTCACTCCATAAAGTTATTGTAGAACCACTGTAGTGAGATGGACTTTGTAACGACGTCTTTAGTGTCTTTTAAGGGTCTTGAGAGTGTAAAGTTCATTGGGCCAATGGAGGCCTTTCAGAGCATCAGATTTACACTAAAATATCTTCATTTGTGTCTGAAGATGAACGGAGGTGTCCAACCACATGAGGGTGAGGAATTAATGACAGAATTTTCATTTTTGGGTGAACTAACCCTTTAAGTCACCTTGAGTATGAATATATAATGATGCTGTGAAGGCTGCACATGTTCGGGATCTGTATGATGCTGTCTCAGAGGCAGTAGTTCTGTCAGTTATTGCAATGGGCTTCCTCCTGTTTTAAAGCAACTCACAGAACTTGTTCTTCTTTGTGCTTTGTTCTTCATGTTACCTTCCTATTCTCCTCCTCCCTCTCCCCTCCTCTCTTCACTGTCTCGTCCTCTGGCACCAGCTATGAGTCTTCAGATGAAGTCTTGCCCCACACCCCGCGGCTCACTCATTTCCCCACCGTGTCCGGCTCTCCGGCGAGTCTGGCGAACTCCATGCAGAGTTTCGGCCCTTCGACCCCCCGCCGCCGCCGAAACACTCCCTCCGACATGTAGAAAAGACTGCTTTCTTCTTTTCCATTACTGTCCTCTCCCGTCTGCGCAGGTATCCCTTGATAATTCAACTCGTCTTTCCTGTTCTTTTCCTGTCAACATCCTCATGCCATTCAGGGTCATGTCCAGTTCCTCCATGAGCTTTTTTTGTTACCTTCAGTCGGCCTCTCTCATGCATCACCGATTTGGCTTCCTGAAGCCTCTCTGAACTCTGGTAAACTCTGCCTCTAGTGGTTTCTCACATATATATATAACAAGACACCAGTGACCCATAAATCACTAAAGAAGTAGTTCACTTTAAAGGGTTAGTTCACCCAAAAATGTAAATTCTGTCATTAATTCCTCTCCCTCATGTGGTTGGACACCCGTCAGACCTCCGTTCATCTTCAGACACAAATGAAGATATTTTAGTGTAAATCTGATGCTCTGAAAGGCCTCCATTGGCTCAATGCACGGTTCACTCTCAAGACCCTTAAAAGACACTAAAGGCGTCGTTACAAAGTCCATCTCACTACAGCGGCTCTACAATAACTTTATGAATCGGCGAGAATAGTTTTTGTGCGCAAAAAAACCCTAAATAACGACTTATATAGTGATGACGATTTCAAAACACGGCCTCATGAAGCTTTGAAGCGTTATGAATCAGAGATGCATTATGCCGTGTTTTGAAATCGTCATCACTATATAAGTCGTTATTTAGGGTTTTTTTGCGCACAAAAACTATTCTCGCCGATTCATAAAGTTATTGTAGAGCCGCTGTAGTGAGATGGACTTTGTAACGACGTCTTTAGTGTCTTTTAAGGGTCTTGAGAGTGAACCGTGCATTGAGCCAATGGAGGCCTTTCAGAGCATCAGATTTACACTAAAATATCTTCATTTGTGTCTGAAGATGAACGGAGGTCTGACGGGTGTCCAACCACATGAGGGTGAGGAATTAATGACAGAATTTACATTTTTGGGTGAACTAACCCTTTAAAATGACCCCATGATTTACTCCCTCCTCAAGTCATCCTAGGTGTTTATGACTTTCTTCTTTCTGATGAACACAGAGTTATACATGAGCAATATCACACAAGCTGTTGGTAATCACTGATATAGTCATATCGCACCGCTACAAGTGTGATATTGCGTTAATAAAACAGTTCAACGGCACCAGTGTGTAAATAAATAAGAAACAACAACGTCTTTAAAACACTCTTTTGTGGGGAACTTCTTCCTTCCACCACAGATTCACATCTCAAGTTGACGCCACTTTAGAGCGAGTAATGGAGGAACGTTGAGTCGCTTCATTGAAGATTATTGTATTATGTAGAGTATTATGAGAGAGATCGACTAAACGAGTGTATTACCTGCATCTGATAAAGCATTCATTCTTCATTGTTTACAACCAGTCACTCTTAGGGCGTTTTCACACCTGAAAGTCCGCACCAAGGTCCGAGCCGAAGTTCATGTTTTGATACTTTTTATACATTCGGTTAGTTTTGGTTTGGTTTCACATTACAATTATGTGAGCGCACTAAAGAACTTTACATGATGCACTTGAGTCCACTCGTCATCATCTCTGTGGGCGGCATCTGGACACTGATTGGTTTGTAAACGGACGTGCGTCTGACGTCAGCGTCTTTGACACGAATGAATGAACGGACGCATATCACCGCCACTATTGAACAGTCGCATTGCTGGACTATTTTTTATTCGTTACGTTTAAAAGTGGACATTTCAAGCTTTATATACACATATTTCTCATGTTTGTGAGACGAGTAGCTGCTGAGTTTTGGTTTATTTGAGACGCGCTCCAGTTCATCTGTAAAGCATGTGATCGCTCCCGCGATTATTGTCTGCTATAGACTATTTGCTTCTTATTTATTAAATCCAGGCAATTATCTGATTAAACGTTGATTAAAATTAAGATACAAGTTATACAAAACGAAATTCCCATTAAAGAAATGCTTTCTAAGCAAAATCATACAAAATTTAGTTCAAAATTATTTCTGACTTTGTCTTCTGACATATTGCGCATATTTTCACTTTTCATAATCAATGTAGCCTAGATTGAATTTAAAAATAATATTATAATATTTAAACATAAACAGGAACTTCCTGTAAATGCTCTGAAAGTCCGAACCATACAGAAAATGCTTTCACACTAGAAATGAACCGAATCTTTGTTCAGTTTGATCCGGACCGAGACTGCCTCTTTTCGTAGGACCAAATTTCGTCTGTTTGTTCCGGCCCGCGGTCAGGGGAGGTTTCACACCTGCAATTTTGATTCGGACCAAACTGAAAAGTCCGAAAATCTGGACCAAACAAGGTAGGTGTGAAAACGCCCTTAAAGACCATCTAGTGGTGTAATAATTAAACTATCACTGAAGTGGACTATTGCAATCACTGACGGACCCTTTCTCAATACCAAATGCAGCATATTATGTATATAAAATATTTATTGAACAATATTTAAATCAACAGCAAAAGCCATTTTTAAGACAATAGGAAATAAAACCCAAGCAAACATTTCAGTCAAATGTACAAAAGCGGAGCTCTAGTATATACCCATATAGCAGGGGTGTCCAAAGTCCGGCACCGCGGGCCAAACGCGGCCCGCAGCGTATCTATTAAAATGTATTATGTGGCCCGCCAAGCATAATTTCCAAATCGTGCAGTTTCGCAATGTCAATACAAGGTGGCAGTACTAGATTTGAGGCCAGGGAAACATCAACTCGCCAAAAGCGGAACGAAACAGCGCTGCTATGATGTGTTTACTTGCTGAGGGTCTCGATCATGTGATCACTAAACAACCAGTGAGAAGTGTTTGAGTTCGGCTGAGGTCTCCGGTGCGAGCGGCAAATCTCTCGGTGATTTGATTTAGTTTAAAACCTGTTGAAACTGGGCTGACTTAATCAACAACACAAACATGCAAAACCGAGTCAATCCAGTTAGAATACTTTTCAAACAACAATTCACCAATATTTATCAAGGATTTACTGGCAACACTAACTGTAACCGTGGTAATTTGTCAGAAATGTAGGTTAATGTCTAATTTTATTTAATTTTTAATGTAGACATGTATTAAATGAGTAATAAATTCCAAATTACAGACCAACCACTCTAGATATAGAAATAATGTCTTATATTTTGTCATCCATGTGTGCACTGCAAAAAATGCTTTTATTTAGTATTTTTGTCTTGTTTCTAGTCTGAATATCTAAAAATTCTTAAATCAAGATGCTTTTACTAAGGAAAATGACATGCAATATTTTTTCTTGATTTCTGGGGGGGGGGGGGGGGGGGGTGTCTGTTTGGAACAGAAATTATTTTTCTTACCCCATTGGCAGATAATTTAGCTTGTTTTAAGCAAAAACTTCAATTTTATTTTAATTCAACCATTATTTATGTATAACTGCAGGTTATTCATTCATGTCAGAGGCACAATTACAGTGCTCTGACTTTGTTTCGAGCTCATTAAACAGTGTAACAGTGCCACTTCAGACGCAGCTTCTGAGTTTCCTCTGCAGTGCGAAGATGAATTTTGTTGATACTTATTTAATTTGATTATTAACAGCCCTATTGTGACCTTATTATTACAATTTAATTTGAGTACATTTATGAAATTGACACAAAAGATGATGCATGCATATAATTAGGGTTTAAAAAAAATTAATGAACTTAATTAATTTAAACTTGTTGGAAAAGATGATTTCTGTCACTGCTGTGAACTGACCACCACACAGAATATGAAGAATATCATAAACTTTTGAGTCAGCTGACCATGAAGGTCCTAAACCTGCCAAAGTACAGATACAATAACACACTCAGCAAAATATCATTTTCGAGAAAATCCAAGAAAAAAAAAACTAGCATCTCCTAAAAGTCATATACACCTAGGATGGCTTGAGGGCGAGTAAATCTTGAGCTCTTTTTCATTTTAAAGTGAACTACTCCTTTAATGCTGAGGATGATCAACTGTTCTAGTCATGTAGTTATGATCCCAGAAGCCTTCTGTGTTTGCTGCATATCAACTCATTTTACCTGTAGTTCCTGCCTTCAGGGAGCATTGTCAGTGCAACTCCTGGGACGTGGTGTCTCTGTTTCTGGCCGCGTGTGGGTATGTCCACTACAGCAGATGATCAGAAAACACAGGATATGATCGGAACAGAGCAGCCCTCTCTCTCTTCATCCTGCTTTAGAAACACACGTTCCTGCCAGTCACCGGTTTTCTCACTTCTTGTGTCTCCTGCAGGTATGAAGAGGTTACACCAGAGGAGGCGTCATCCAAAGAGGAAGTGACAGAGTCGGACAAAGACAAATAAAAGTGCAGAACGAGCCCTCCTTCATGTCCAGCGTTTGTTCATCATGGCTGACGTGATCTGTGCTTCTGAACTCTTTTAATGCAGCTTTCTCAGTGCCTGTGTTTTCTCATCTTCATTTCGTTGCGTTCAGTTTTGAAATTATGCTTGGTTGTTTGCTTTCGAAAGGGTTTTAGTTATTACTATACAGTATTTGAAATGGGTAGAAGTCCGGCTTCCTGTATGTAATGTCAGATGACTATGCAGATTTATTAAACGTCTGGTACCTGTTCCTGTGTAGCCCTTTTCTGTTTACTGCAGGATCTCATGAGGGATTCGCTTTTGTTAAATGATAGGACAAAGGCATTCTGGATGAAAATATGTTTACTTTATGCAAGTGGGACCAAATATCTCCTGGGGAAGTGAAAGCGGGATTTGAGTTTAAAGTGCTCGGCGTGCTCACCATCATTTCACGGTCTCCTCTTGTGTAATCTTTCTTTTCTCAATGTAAACGTTTAAGCTTGTGTGAGGAGCATTTCTTCCTCAATATAACTTTTATTTGCATTAAACTGTGGTGTTTACCACCTGTAGAAAAGCAGATCACCAGTGTTTGTTTCACTACTACTCTTTAAGTGTGTGTGCATACACACATTTGCATAGGCCTATAAAGTTTGGCAAACGGTGTGCGAGAACACGGGCAGGGTTTGTGTAATGTTAGGGAATACACAACCTTTGTGCAGTGTTACCAGTGCGTTGCATTATCAGTGCTATTGATACACTAGAGAAAAAATAAAAAAACCTCATTAGATGAACTTAAATTTAACTAAAACTGGCCTGGGATTTCTATTTCCCAGCATGCTTTGACAACACTCGATGCCAAAATTAAGTGCTATTTTATGTTTTTTCTGTGCAAGATTAACGTTAAGTGGGAGATCGGTAGCGTTTAATGTTTTGCTATGCTAGTTTAGAAGAGTTTATGTTGTGTTTTGTAGGGTTTCGATCATGTGACGTGTCTAGTTTGAGAACAGATTTATTATAAATGTGTTATATTGCTGTCCTCATTCAGCAAGTGCTAATGCTACAAAAGCATTGTGTTACCAATTAGCAAGGTGGCATTTATTAAATTGGCTAAAGCTGGTCAAGTTTCCACTACTAAAACTTTGAGATTACATGATATTTTTGAGTGAAATGAATTAATTAGCATACTCAAATATTTCAAGTTCAGAGTAATTCAAATGTATGAGTAAAATCTGCAAGTTCTTTCTTAACTTAATTTGATGGTGTCGTCTTCACTGGAGATTGAGGTGTCAGTGCATGAATTACTTCACTGAACACTTTAACTTGACTTATTTACAGTTAAAGTTAATGAACCCAACTTCCACACGCATATGATTGACAGATAAATGCTCATTTGCACAGTTCAGAATAAAAAAGCTGAACCTCTTTAACTGGATGCTGTTTATGTTCTTGCTCTGTCCATGGTCAAGATTAAGAATGAAAATAATCGTACACATTAAATGTATTTTTTTAACGCAATCAGCTCCATTTATTAAAAGGCACACTTTAGTTCAAGTCATTGCATGCGTTACCTTGAAATGAGGAACGCCAACATTATTGTTCCATTGTTGCCTAATTTTGAAGAGAGAAAAGTTTTCACTGTTAAATAGAAACGTGAGGTTTAAAAGTTTATCAGTGGCAAAATCCATAGACGCACCGACACAAGGATTTTACACAGACATTACAATTTATTACTGATTTATTTATTAGCTGAGATTCTGCTAGTGAACAGCACAATAATCAGACACCTCTTTATAGATCTGACATTTTCAGGTTTTCAGCAGCTTCGCCCTGGAATGATTTTGAATATATTGTTCTCTCGATGGTACAACCACATGCCAATATTCATCCAATAGTCCAGTTTCATTTAAATAAAATAAGAGAGATCATACAAAAAGTTAGTTTTTCTTTAGTCCTGTCCTGAATAAGATATTTTACATATAGTTCAAAAAAAAAAAGCTGAATTTATTAAAATGACCAGTTCAAAAGTTTATGAACCCTTGACTCTTAACACTGTCGTTCCCTGATGATCCACGGCTGTGTGTGTGTGTGTGTGTGTGTGTGTCACTTTAAGACCTAATACACTGATCCAATATGTAAGGGATAATCAACGGCTAGCTGTGCGTTAAAGGATCTTGGAGAGAATTTCAGGACAACTTAAAGCAATTGATGTTTGCAGCACAGTATTTGACCGGGAGGGTCAGTTTTTGTCAGTTCTGGCTCGTGAGATATAGCATTCTGCCTAGTATGACCATGGCAAAACTTGATTTGATACACATCTCTCATTCACAATCCTCTGAACGCACAAGATTCGTCCGGACCACACCTGTCGATTAGTGACATTTCCAAAGTGAGACGAGCTCTCACAGACACTGAGATTTTAGTTTTACAGTGAAAAACAAACGAGACCAAAAGAATATGGCTGATCTTCTTTATCAATACTCCACTATCAGGGCACGTTTGTGGCTGCCCGGTTTCAGCTATAGAAACACACACAACATCCAGTGGCACTCGCTCTCATTGGCTATCGCCGGTATCACGTCAGAGGAAGCCCGATCAATGGTGTTACCTGAATTCTCGCCCAGGAAAGCATTTTTGACATAACTGTGTCAGTCTGTGTGTATTTGACAGTTCAAGCGCAAAACTCCATGAAGGGCGGCTTTCTGTGTGCGTGTGTGTTAGACAGACATGCTGCACTTTTCATGCATTTTTCTGATCTTGTCAGTAAGAGAAGCTTACACACTGGTTAAAGCTACACTATGTAACTTTTCCGCCCACTATAGGTCGCCTGTTCAAAACAGAGGCGTAGTTTGATGACGGCACGTTTGAGTGCAGAATCTCGGGACATGTGGTCTTCAGCTCACAGCCGGTGGAACAGAGTCAGGACAGGACTCGGGCAGAAATCATGTTGATGGATGCGATTATTAACATTACTGTAGTCTGAAGCAGAGCAGGAGCGAGTGTTGTGGAGCTGAGGAACCGCTGGAGAGATTGAAGAGCGGGACTGTTATTATGGCATAGTCGCCGGCGGGACTTTTATTATGACACGGTCGCCGGTGCCACTTCCTCTTTTCCAGTCATGAGTGTGAGGTAACTGTTTATCGTATTAGATATATCTGAGTGTGTTGAAAAGGAAGTTATGACGTTCGCTCGGCGGCTGCTATGACACTTGTTCACACTGCAGTGAGAGTAAAGTGTTTCACTGAATAAAACCAGAAACCGAGGGTGACGCAGATATGACGCAATCGACAGGCGACTTCCTCACACGCATAGCCCACACGTCCCGGTTCATTGGTTAAAATAGCAATTTCTCACGATTTACCAATAGTTGGAAACATTTGGGATATTCTAAGTACTCAACTGAACAAAATATATAACACTGGCCTAGTGGTTTCTGGATATTCTACTGCAAAAATCGTACATAGTTCACCTTTAAAGTGAGGAACAGTAATGAACTAAAATCTGGTATTCTGTGCAAAACTTCCGTGAAAGGCCATTTCACACCAAAATTGAAATAATAAGCCTCAGGCTGAAGGAAATGTAAATTCACACGTGTTCAGTAGAGGGCGCCGCTCAAACAAACCTTTCAGGATGCAGGAGATACAAGATTAACACTTCACCAATAAAAACAAAACATCTAAAGTGCTCATGGTTGAACAGAATCATCGACGGTCAGCAGCAAGTCAATATTTGTTTTTTTTTAGCATATTTTATTATTGGAGGTTTGCTGATATGACATTAAGCTCTTAAGTGTTGTATAAACATGAATTCAACATTAATCAAATAGTAATCTATGACTTACTCTCAAAATGTAAAAAAAAATATACAATCTACTCGACTTTACTGCAAAAATATCGTTCTTAAAGGGTCCATAACACACACAGTTTCTGCCAGTCTGGTGTTAATCTTGAGTACCTGTAGAGTAGTGTTGATCCTTCATATCTCCCAGGAGTCTTTAGTTTGATCATATTTATAACAGCTGTACTGATTCTTTCTGAAAACAGCCGAGCTCGTGGAGGCGTGCAGTGGGCGGAGCTAAAGAGACACGAGCACACACACACACACACACACACACACTTCGCAGCTCCGAGTTCACCAAACTTGAACTTTGGAATGCAGTGAAATGCCAGACTTTTCGCACGCGTTTGCGATATGAATGTAAGTCAATGGAACGCAATGTGTAGTGTGACCGGCCCTTTAAGGCCCTTGTACACTGAGTCCGAAATTCTCCTCCTCCTTCGCGCATTAAAAATAAATACGACCTCACGTACGTTGTGTCAATCATGTTTACACACTTCCTCCAAAACATTTGCCCCATTTTGAGAGGGGTTTTGACCCTTCAGAGCCACCGGATGACGAATACGAAAACACGCATTTAAACATTTTGGAAACGTGCAGAGACCTTTAGTCCAAAACAAAGCTCCCAATGTCTCACAAACGTTTGATCAGGGGCCCCCAGGAGCTCTGAACACTGCCATATGAGACCCTGGAGCACAAAACCAGTCCTGCGTCTCACGGGTATATCTGCGGCAATAGCCAACAATACATCGAATGGGTCAAAATTAGTCATTTTCCTTTAAAGCTACACTGTGAAACTTTTTTAGTTTATTCTTAGCTAAAAACACTTCGTTCTTTCAAAAATATATGTGCTTATTAATGTATATTTACTTCTTTCAAGTAATAAAGTATTCTGGTACGTTTATAATATGCCATTGTAAACACATACGGGTGAGGGTTGAATGCGGGTCGCCATGTTGGCCCTCCATCTTGAAAGTACATTAGCCAAAGAGGGACATTCCCGTAAATTCAAGCTTCGCCTTTGGCGTTTTAACACTCGATGGCACCGTGTCCAATGTGGACGAGGTCGAGCTGGAATTCATGTTAATCTTGGACTAAATCGGCCACCGTAGGAGTTAAAACGAAATCGGAATTGAGAGGAACAGAAACTAATATTCACTGGATGGTCGTATACAAGTTCACCACTAGATGGGGGAAAATATCACAGTGTAGCTTTAATGCAAAAAATCATTAGGATATTAAGATCATGTTCCATAAAGATATTTTGTAAATTTCTTACCAAAAATAAAAATATATATTATTAGTAGTAATATGCATTGCTAAGGACTTAATTTGCACAACTTTAAAGCTACACTGTGATATTTTCCCCCATCTAGTGGTGAACTTGTATATGACCATCCAGTGAATATTAGTTTCTCTTCCTCTCAATTCCGATTTCGTTTTAACTCCTACGGTGGCCGATTTAGTCCAAGATTAACATGAATTCCAGCTCGACCTCGTCCACATTGGACACGGTGCCATCGAGTGTTAAAACGCCAAAGGCGAAGCTTGAATTCACGGGTATGTCCCTCTTTGGCTAATGTACTTTCAAGATGGAGGAGCAACATGGCGACCCGCATTCGAACCCTCACCCGTATGTATTTACAATGGCATATTATAAACTTACCAGAATAATTTATTACTTGAAAGAAGTAAATATACACAAATGAGCACATATATTTTTGAAAGAACTAAGTGTTTTTAGCTAAGAATAAACAAAAAAAAGCTTTAATTTTCTCAATATTTAGATTTTTTTGCACCCTCAGATTCCAGGTGTTCAAATAGTTGTATCTCAGTCTAATATTGTCCAAACCACACATCAGTGGAAAGCTCATTTATTCAGCGTTTGTGGTCCAGGGTCACATATGCTTGAAAATGCGCGTTTCCGTTTGGTCCATCATCATCATCATCATCATCATCATCATCATCATCATCATCATCATCGTCATCCGAGATCAACTCCAGCGCTGTTTGTCCTCCAGGCCGCCAGTGTCGCTGTTCGTTTCCGGCGACGCGTCGCATGGCGTCTCTATTCAGTGCGTCACGCCCCTCTCACGGACAAAATGGAAGAACACTGCGTGTTTGTTTGTTTGTTTGTTTGTTTGAGTGCAGTATACGTTACTAATCATTAATAAGTTAGCTTACATAAATCAAAGTGTGCATGTAAACGCAGTCAGCGCGGAGCGAGCCTGCGGTGAAGCGTGAGTGTGATTATATTCCCATTGCAGTTCACAGATCAGCGGCCGGAGAGATGAGGCTTTAACACACACACACACACACACACACACACACACACACTACTAGAGCTCAGTTCATAGTGTGGCTCAGCGGAGAGTCACGAGCGGTTTAACTGTCTAAATGAAAGTGGTTTTGATACGTTAATTTCTGAGTTCGGCTTCAGTTGACGTGTGTTTTATTAGATGAGTGTGAAGTGCGTGTATCTGTGGCACGAGAGACCCAGGGTTGATGTTCAGCATGAGATGTTTTCTCTATTATGCCGTGTATAAACCCAATAGTATGAAGTACTCTTCAGCTCGTCTTGTGTTTAATAGTCCAGGTCTAAATAAAGCTGGGATGGTTGTAATTAGCCAGTTCTGCAAAGGTTAATGATCATAGCTGTCAGAACTTCATCATTGAATCCAGAAAGAACAGGAAAACATCTTTGGTTCACTTAATGTCAGTGCACTGTTCAATCACATTCCCTAAAATCTGTCCGACCTGACCAAAGCGGACCAAATCTGTGTTTTTGTTTCCTCTGTGTGTTTGAGCACTTCTACAGGGATTACGGATGATGGTTCATTCTGGTGATAACCAGTAAAACAACACAGAAGAATGAAAATGAGGATCATTGGGGCCCGGATGGTGTGAGGACCACCCTATTAGAATTACTCCATTTATTATTATTATTATTATTATTAACCGGTTTGTAGTTTGACAGCATGGCCTGAGATCCTCATATCACTGTGTTTGTTTCTGAGCCGGTCTCGTTTTCACGCAGGTCGGTTGGTTTAGGCTTATATGAACACTGCTATTCATATTTGTGCAACATAACATTTGGTGTAAAGCTGCGTTCCAGACGAGTTTGGATGTGGGAATATCCCAATTCAGATGTCAGTGGGTTCCAGGCCATCAGATGCCACATTACGTTCCCACCACACAATGAGCATATCGGGGTTTTGTGTCAACTATGGCAAAAACAGAACAAAAACAACATAAAAAGGCAGATGAAAGCATGAAGACATATTACATAAACATAATATCTAATGTTAAAGTTTGTGGATGTTTATGCTCATTGGAATCAAATGATCACGGGAGATTCGTTACCTAAAGATCAGCAGTGTCTGATTCTGAGAGGGAGCTTTAGATATCACAGATGAAGAGCAAAGAGCACATCTTCATCTTCATAAGGGTACATTTTTTGAGAGGAAATACATGAGCTTTCCATTGATGTACGGTTTGGACCATATTTGGGCGAGATACAACTATTTTAAAATCTGGAATCTGAGGGTGCAAAAAAATCTAAATATTGAGAAAATCTCCTTTAAAGTTGTCCAAATGAAGCCCTTAGCAACGCATATTACTACTAATAATACATGTTTGATATATTTACAGTAGGAAATGTACAAAATATCTTCATGGAACTAGGGTTGCAACAGTATTCCGTTATGGCGGTTTATCGCGATATTGATATGTACGATTATCATATCGTGAGCATTTGCTTACACGCGATTTTAGGGAAAAAAACTAAAGCAGATCTCACCTGCGCTACTGCCAGAGGTGGACAAAGTACACAACTCCATTACTCGAGTGAAAGTAAAAGTACCACTAGTCAAATAGTACTCTGTTACAAGTGAAAGTTGTTAAAAACTATTTTTACTTAAGTAAAAGTACAGAAGTACTCGCTTTTAAATGTACTTAAGTATGCTCCATCCGACATGCTAGCATACGACCACATTTAACTAATTTAAATACTTAAAACTTACAAAGCTTTTTTTACAAAGGCAGAATGCACAAATCCTACACACTGACACACATCCGATATTCCCCCAACTGTTTATGTTCACTTAAGACATAATCAACTTTGTTTACGTGAATACTTTCCAAAATTAAAATCGACATTTTGTGTGTATTGGTCTGTTTAAGTGCGAAAAACACACAAAAGAAAGCTCTATTCAGTGCTCGTGCTCTGGCATCTGAGAGGCACAAAAACAGACTGAACTGAGCTCGTTCATCAGGCTTTTTCAGATTCATCCATATGTCTATGCTTCTCTTTCTCCCAGACATTTACATTTTGCAAAAAAAAAAAGACAAAAAATCATCCACTGAGTTGCAAAGCTGCTACAGAAACGACTTTTGACTCCGAGGACCTTGATAGAAATGTAGTGGAGTAAAAAGTACGATATTTGTCTTTCAAATGTAGTGAAGTTAAAGTAAAGGTTTCTTTAAAAAATAATACTTCAGTGAAGTACAGATACTCAAAAAGTGTACTTAAGAACAGTCCTCAAGCAAATGTACTTCGTTACTGTCCACCTCTGGCTATTGCGCATATGCAACTTGACTGCTTGGACTCGACTCACACATGAAAATGTCAGAGATTTTACAAATTCTAATCTCTATCCCCCGCCAAAAAAAAAGGTAAAATCTGCGGCATGGGAGTACTGTGGGTATCCGAAAAACGAACGCGGGGTTGTTCTGAAGATGGTTATCCAGTTTGCAAGAAATGTGGAAGAAGAGTGGCTGAGAAAGGAGGAAATATGTCGAACATGTTCTCCCATATATGATTAAAAATAATAATGGTTGTTTAATACTGTATACCGTAAAACCGTGATCTTAATATCCTAATGATTTTTGGCATAAAAGAAAAATGGATAATTTTGACCCATTCAATGTATTGTTGGCCATTGCCACAAATATACCCGTGAGACGCATGCTCCGGGTCACATATACATATGTGTGTAAGAAGTGTAACGACAGCTACAGATGCGATGCTATGAGGGACGTAAAACAGGTGATCTCTGACCAATGAGACCAATGACCTGCATAAACATATTTTTTCTGGTACACTTTGAGATGTTGCCTTGCGAAAGCAAACCGAACCAAAAATAAAGTGCATTGTCAGTCCCTTGTAAGCAGTCCTGGTTTCAGAGCGAAGCGGGTCTGGAAGTGCCTTTAGTGTTGCTGAGCGTGAGTCTGTCTTCTGAAACGGACACCGCAAGATCATTTCAGGAGTTCAACAATAACCAATCATTTGGAGCTCAGATTACGCAGTTGTTGGTCTTGTGTAGTTGTTGTTGTTAGTAGTGTTAGACCGATATATCGGGCCGATATTTTTACGTGTATCGGCCGATATAAGGCTGCTGCGTTCGCCGATATTTTTACGTGTATCGGCCGATTATAAGGCTGCTGCGTTCGCCGATATTTTTACGTGTATCGGCCGATTATAAGGCTGCTGCGTTCGCCGATATTTTTACGTGTATCGGCTGATTATAAGGCTGCTGCGTTCGCCGATATTTTTACGTGTATCGGCTGATTATAAGGCTGCTGCGTTCGCCGATATTTTTACGTGTATCGGCCGATATAAGGCTGCTGCGTTCGCCGATATTTTTACGTGTATCGGCTGATTATAAGGCTGCTGCGTTCGCCGATATTTTTACGTGTATCGGCCGATTATAAGGCTGCTGCGTTCGCCGATATTTTTACGTGTATCGGCTGATTATAAGGCTGCTGCGTTCGCCGATATTTTTACGTGTATCGGCCGATTATAAGGCTGCTGCGTTCGCCGATATTTTTACGTGTATCGGCTGATTATAAGGCTGCTGCGTTCGCCGATATTTTTACGTGTATCGGCCGATTATAAGGCTGCTGCGTTCGCCGATATTTTTACGTGTATCGGCCGATTATAAGGCTGCTGCGTTCGCCGATATTTTTACGTGTATCGGCCGATTATAAGGCTGCTGCGTTCGCCGATATTTTTACGTGTATCGGCCGATATAAGGCTGCTGCGTTCGCCGATATTTTTACGTGTATCGGCCGATTATAAGGCTGCTGCGTTCGCCGATATTTTTACGTGTATCGGCTGATTATAAGGCTGCTGCGTTCACCGATATTTTTACGTGTATCGGCCGATTATAAGGCTGCTGCGTTCGCCGATATTTTTACGTGTATCGGCTGATTATAAGGCTGCTGCGTTCGCCGATATTTTTACGTGTATCGGCCGATATAAGGCTGCTGCGTTCGCCGATATTTTTACGTGTATCGGCCGATTATAAGGCTGCTGCGTTCGCCGATATTTTTACGTGTATCGGCCGATTATAAGGCTGCTGCGTTCGCCGATATTTTTCCCCCTGCATTATTTCCAGACAGGCGTCCACAGGGCAGCTCTCACCGTCTTCAAACTCTCTCGCTCTCCCTCGCGCATATCAATCTAAATCAATTGAGAATTGACACGATGGTAAAAGGTGGAAAGACTGAAGTTTCATGTGGAGCATTGGGAGATTTTTCCTGAATTACCGCTGGTGTTGCTCTACAAGAGATTAAGTGAAGGGTTAAAAATAACCCAAGTTGGGTTGAAAATAGGGATGCACGATATTATCGGCACGACATCGGAATCGGCCGATAAATGCATAAAATATAAAAATCGGCATCGGCTGATATGAAAAAATTATGCCGATATGATAACGTGTTGATATGCGCCTGCAATAACTCACATGTGCAAGGACTGCTATAGTGATAAGATCATGTCAGCCGTGTGCTCATTCTTCAAGCAAAAAAAAGCACATTCATTGCATGTATGGTTATTTATATTGACCGTTTTTAAATGCTGCCTTGAATTTGTGAATGTACAGAAGGACGTGACCCATAGGGTTGCTGGGTTTTCACAACAAAACTAGCCAAAAACAATGGCGTCTCCCCACTCTCTAGCGCGCGCAGCAGCCTCCACAGCAGCAGAAGCTCCTCCAGGTCCTAGTGCCCGCCTACTGAAATGTTATATATGTGTAGAGGGGGCGCTTTTGTTACAGTAATAAAATGAAAAGTAGAATACACAAATAAATTGAAGATACTTTTTTTTCTGAATAAATAAAGCAGTAATGATGTCAAATCACAAACATGACACTGTTTCAAATTAAATACTTGTATATACAGTTTATTAATCTGTAATAAAATTTTATGAAATGGATGATGAAAAATAATCCAAGGAGCACTAAAATAATTGTATATTTTTTTATTTGAAGCTAAAGACAGCATCAACTGATGCCATGCCACCCCCACATAGGCACAAACATTAAATCCAAAAATAAAATATTTAGATTACAACTGAATCTGTCTGGGATGAAAAATCACTGACTTTATTATTATTATTTAGAGAAAATATACTCTTATTATAAAAATAACTTTATTAACATTTATCTTTAACAAGTATCCTTTTAGCAAGGAGACATCAGAAATCTGAAACCAGAATGGAAAAAAAATTTTTTTGCTCAAAATGGTGTTGTTTCCAAACAAAGGAAAAAAATAAACATATATCGGTATCGATATCGGCATCGGCCAAAATGAGTTGAAAAATATCGGCATATCGAATATCTGCAAAAATCCAATATCGTGCATCCCTAGTTGAAAATGGATTAACCCATCAATTGGGTTGTTTTAAGCAAACATTTAACCCAACCGCTGGGTCAAAACAACCAAATTGCTGGGTTATTTCATATTCAACCCAACTTGGGTTATTTTTAACCCAGCTTTTTTTAGAGTGTAACCATTAAATGACTAGGTTGTAAACAGTTTTAAAATGAGTCAGTGTGCACTTTATTATGCTGCTTGCTTGTTGATACTTTGTGCAATAGTGTGATTATTTTATTTATGCTTAAATATTTATTTTCAGAATTTATTTTCACCACTGAACTCTTTTTTTTCTTGTTCTACCTCACCTGTTTTTACTATTTGTTAAATATTGTTTTTTTTTTAGTTCAATAAATGTTCCTTTTTTAAATTGTAAATTTTAAATTATCATCATGATCATTGTGTCATTTTTATGTTGTAAATTGAGGGAGCAAAGGCAGTATCGGCTCTAGATAATCGGCAGCCGTATCGCTCATCGGCTAAGGCTGATGAAAAAAATCGGCATCGGCTAGGGCTGTACGATTAATCGAAAAATAACCGAAACCGACATTCAGAACCTCTAACCGCCATATTTTTCCCATGTGGGTTATTTCGGTTTTCACGTGACTCCGCCCCGTCAGTCACATCAAGTGCAGTTTGCAGACACACACACAGATGCAAGAGCAGTTATCTGTGTTTATAGATGCCCAGAATCACTATAGTCACTGCATGTTTTACACCGTTTAAACAGGTCAGTTAATTGCTGTTCTTATAGCCTACGCGCTGACACACACACACACACACGGCGCGCGCAAGCCCCGAAGCCAGATCGCTTTCACTTTCGTGCTCATAAAGTTTGTCAGGTAAATGCGTTTAAAGGCTTGCCAGTTTCAACATTTAAAGCGATTGTGAACTATTCAACAACAACAATACGGAAAACTTCTCCATTCAGTGTTCAGCTTCTTTCTGTGACACAGAGCCGTGTCGCGTCTCTGAAATCGCGCGCCCTGAAGGCAGATCTTTCACCTGCGTCCTCACAAAGCTTGTCATTTGTATGTGGTTTAAGCCCTGCCAGTTTGAACATTAAAGCGAGTTTCGACCATCAGATGTGTATTATGTTGAACCAATGCAATGCCTGATATATTTTGACAAACGAACACTCAGACAGAAGCTGTGACTAAAGTAAAGACAGTAAGAGTAATTCACACACACAATCACTCTCTCATTAATGCATTCAGATAAATGTAATGTAGACCTACAGTGTTAATGTATCTGTATCTGATGCACAACAAACAGAAATCTGCCCCATAGACAATAACTGCTGAAAGTCAACCGTTTCCTTCAAGTGTTTTAAAATCACAATGCACTTTTTCATTAGAAAAAAAAATTCCACCTTTAATAGTAGAAAATATTTACAGTACAGTGAACTTACTCAAAAACCTTATGAGGGCAAAAAAAGAAGAAAGAAAAATAATCGTTCATTAATCGTAATCGAGGTCAAATGTTCAATTAATCGAGGTTTTTATTTTTGGTCAAATCGTTACAGCCCTAGCATCGGTACTAAAAAAAATCCATATCGGTCGACTAGTTGTTAGCATGAAGATGATGTTTTGTTCTTTGCTTTTGTCCCGTGTGTCAGATGGAGGAAGGCTCCAGCGCTGAGGCCAAGACCTGGGGTTTCCGCCGGAGCACCATCGCCAAGCGGGAGTTCATCGAAGCCGTGGGCACGGCGGATAGCAGTCCGCCCGCCCCGCGCCGCAGGGGGCGTGGCCAAGGGCGTGGCAGGGGGCGTGGCCGGGGGCGTGGTCGAGGCAAGCGGGCGGCTGAGGCCGACCTGAGCTCTCTAGCCTCTAAACGAGGGCGAGGGGGGCGAGGACAAGAGGAAGCTCAGGCCATTGCGGATGGGCAGCCGTGTGTCTCTGCGGAGCTGAAGTTAGACGAGGGAGTCTCATCCGATCGAGCCGAAGATAGCGATGATCTCAATCTACAGGTGATTCGAGAGCGGGCGGTGGCGCGGCGGCTGCAAGAGCTCAATCATGGAGATCTGGGGGATGGGGAAGCTGCAGAAGATGTGGATGTAGGGGCGCTGTTCCTGATGGAAGAGGAAGATGTGAACGCGTCAGATATCATCACGTCAGGAGGAGGAGAGGTGTGCTCTTCCACAGGTGTCTGGGAGGACCCGCATCGGGCTGAAGAAGAAGAAGAAGAAGAGGAGGAGCAGGAGGCTGTGTGTTCCTCATGTCAGCAGAGACACAGGTGAGCGTCTGGAGGCTTCAGGCTGTCACTGGGGGATTTGATTTAGCAATACGGCGCGTTTTATACGAGCAACGTTAAAGTAGCGGCAGTTTTAGTTACCGGGATGCCGTGACCGACCAATCAGAATCCAGTATTCCGGAGAGATGCTAGATATTGATGAACATTAAATGGATAGTTTGTCCAAAAACTCAATCTTTCCAAACTTGTATGTTAAAGTCGGCATGAAACGGAAGTTGAGATCGTCTTTTTCTCCTTATTGTGACGTATATCCGAGTGAAACGGCTTCTGAAATTAGAAAAAATGTAAGGCGAGGCTTGATTTCGTCCTTCGGGAATTGATTGGATCGTTGGAAGTTGGGCGTTGCTAACAAAATGGAGGCAGATTTGAAGTTTGCATTCAGTTGTGGAGAAAAAAATCGATCTATCTTTTAAATAAATGTATTTTCTCTCGAAATCTTTTCTACATAATGTTACTGAGCATATTTCCTCACTTTTCGCTGGTTTATGCTACAGATTTTACTTATTTTAAGCCTTTTATGGCTTTATTTCTGTAAAGCTTTTTTCTCAGCTCTCCCTTATAAGGGGGGCGCGCCGTAAGCGTGCTCACACGCTGCATTCCTCAGTGCGAGTCGTCACGATAAGCTGTTCGTCCGAATATATTGAGTAATTTTTACATTAAAAAAAAGCTTTTATTTCTCATATATTTCTCTCTTTTTGCATCAAGTCCTTCTTGAAGAAGGTATTGTGTATACCGAGAAAAATGCACCTAACCACGATCAGTGACATGTTTCTGAGAGGAGGTGCAGAAACGAGACGGGCGATAACCCCGCCCTCACACCATAACCCCCCCCTCGCGCCATAACCCCGCCCTCGGCCCATAACCCCGCCCTCGCGCCATAACCCCGCCCTCGCGCCATAACCCCGCCATAGCACATGACCGGGAGAGAAGAGAGGTCGTTTCGATGGGGGAGGGAAAGTTAACATAGTTGATTAAACATTATAAGGGTAAATGAATTTTTAAAAAATAATGAAGTGCACAGATAAATCCGTTATAGTGAACACTACAATGTTAATATAAAAATACGAATTGTAAAATTTGATTTCATGCCGCCTTTAAGGTCAAATTTTTTTTTTTTTTTTTTTTTAAGCAGACGCTTTTATCCAAAGCGACTTACAACTTGGGGGTATAATAAGCGCTTGGTCGTGAAGAGTCGAGTGAGCGCAACAAGTGCCTGAAATACTTAGTCCGTGTACATTTCTCAGTGTAGCACAGGCTAGAGTAAGGAGGGAAAGAGGAAAGGAAGGTTTTTTTACTACTAGTTTCCTGATTTAATTTTATTTTTAAGATGTTTACTACTTAAAGTAGTAGATTTGAGAGTATTGCACTCATTTTATTTTCAGGAAAACCTTTGGGAACTTCCAGACTCCAGGGTCTGGATTCATATCCATAAAACTGTTGAGAAGGTCAAGGTCGTTTTATTTATGTAGCATCTTAAAACAACATGACGAAGCTGCTTCACAATATAAAATAAAAACAATAATCACACAACTATAATGTTTAAAGGGTTAGTTCACCCAAAAATGTAAATTCTGTCATTAATTCCTCTCCCTCATGTGGTTGGACACCCGTCAGACCTCCGTTCATCTTCAGACACAAATGAAGATATTTTAGTGTAAATCTGATGCTCTGAAAGGCCTCCATTGGCTCAATGCACGGTTCACTCTCAAGACCCTTAAAAGACACTAAAGACGTCGTTACAAAGTCCATCTCACTACAGCGGCTCTACAATAACTTTATGAATCGGCGAGAATAGTTTTTGTGCGCAAAAAAACCCCTAAATAACGACTTATAGTGATGACGATTTCAAAACACGGCCTCATGAAGCTTCGAAGCGTTATGAATCAGTGAGTCGATTCATGATTCGGATCGCGTGTCAAACTGCTGAAATTTGGCGATTCAAACTGCTGAATCGACTCACTGATTCATAACGCTTCGAAGCTTCATGAGGCCGTGTTTTGAAATCGTCATCACTATATAAGTCGTTATTTTGGGGTTTTTTGCGCACAAAAACTATTCTCGCCGATTCATAAAGTTATTGTAGAGCCGCTGTAGTGAGATGGACTTTGTAACGACGTCTTTAGTGTCTTTTAAGGGTCTTGAGAGTGAACCGTGCATTGAGCCAATGGAGGCCTTTCAGAGCATCAGATTTACACTAAAATATCTTCATTTGTGTCTGAAGATGAACGGAGGTCTGACAGGTGTCCAACCACATGAGGGTCAGGAATTAATGACAGAATTTACATTTTTGGGTGAACTAACCCTTTAAAAATAAGAGGATTAAACAACTTTATCCATAAGAAAGACGTACATTTAGAATGAAAATTTAAGACCTGAAAAAGCTAACACAGCCGAGTTATGAAAAGGCCTGCAAAGAGAGGCACATTTGAAGCGGACCGTCTTAGGATTGAGGATTGAGGAGAGATCCACAGCAGAAGAGGCTCTGACACCTTTAGATTTAATGTGAGACAATAGGACAGTTCATAAATGACCAGGGGCCTCATTTATAAAGCTTTGCGTAGGATTTGCGTCAGAAGTGGCGTACGGATGAAACAGGACGTGCGTACGCACAGAAATATTCGGATTTATAAAACCGTGCACACGCACATCCTACGCAGTTTTCCCTTAATAAATCACAATCAATTCTAAATGTAGCTCAGCTTTCGCGGCTTCATGTCACGCCCATAGTTGCCCATAAATAGTCTGTGAAACGCCCACAAGTTAATATTCATCGATTGCGAAATCATGGCAAACACAGAGAGGAAATAAAAAAAACGTAACTTCACTCAATGTGAAGTAGAAGTTATCGTTGGCGTGGTGGAAAAGAGGAGGAAAGTGTTGTTTGGAGGGCACAGTGTGGGCATTACTGATGCCAAAAAGGCACTTGAGTGGCAAAAGGTTTCAGACGCCGTAAATGCTGTCGCTTCACAACCTCGGACCGTCGCCGAAATAAAAAAGAAATGATCGGACATCAAAGTCGAGGCAAAAAAACATCTAGTGCTCCATCACCAGAGTGTGTCCTCTTGCTGTCTGAAGATGCGTTCACTCCGAATCCTTTCATTCGCCACATCTTTGAGCGCAAGATCAGCCATTGTGCGTCATTACACATTGTGATGGAGCATTTTATTTCCATCCATTTAATTGAATCTGACAAGCTACAGATGTCGGTTATCATCTACGTGGAAATGGGAAATAATTCAGTGCAAATGTAATGTCTTGCAGTTTTCTGAATGGTTGAGACATACGTCATACGTTATTTTATCAAAAATAAAACTAAAGGCATTTGCACGAATACCATGATTCCGTAGCTGATGAAGACAGTTTACTATGAAAACAACTTTCCCCAGTGGACAATTAATACATCTATCTATCTATCTATCTGTCTATCTATCTATCTGTCTATCTATCTATCTGTCTATCTGTCTATCTGTCTATCTGTCTGTCTGTCTGTCTGTCTGTCTGTCTGTCTGTCTGTCTGTCTGTCTGTCTGTCTGTCTGTCCGTCCATCTATCTATCTATCTAATTGCATCTCTGCTCCGCAAGACGGACACATTGACGAGAATATCAGTTTTTTACATTATTTCGTTCTGTTTACCATATTATTTATGAGGATGAATTGCATAACATGCCAATATTGTAGCGGAACAAATTTCCCTTTTTTTGGGCATTTCTGTTGTCATTTTCGTTTGATTTAGTTTGTTTTACACTGCAGATCAAACGGGTGTTGGTGTAGGCTGTTAATTGTAAGACTTGCTTTGTGAAGTCTTCATGTTATTTATGAGAGGCAGTATTGCCATTTCTTTTACACAACGGTCTGCAGTTTCACACACTTTCACGTGTTTCTTCATCTGCCGACGGTGTCGCCATTTCTCATTTCACCCGTTTCTGTGCGTCCACCTGGGTCAGAGCTTGCGTGAAGGACCGCACATTTTCCCGTCATGTTTGCTTTTTATAAATACCAATTATTGCGTAGAGAGCGGCGTACGCCTTCTTTTGTGCGTACGCAACGTCTATAAATGAGGCCCCTGGTGTAAACAGGCCCAGAGAGAAATAGTGCCATTGGTGCCACATTTGCCTGCGGTCTGAACGCAGCCTTACTGATTCATGAGATTCATGTGCAGGCTATCGTGTCCAACACTATTCTGTGTTTCAGCAAAGCAGAAATATGAGTGTTTCATATCGGCTGGTCGAGTTCAATTCATTTTTTGTTCTTTTCCTCAAAGAACATTTTGTTTCCACCTGTTGTTTTGGATATATGATGCGTTAGCTTCCTTCATAAAGCGCCTGGTCTCCATCTGTCAGGTTGATGAGCAGCTCCGGGTCCGAGGCGGATCTCCTGCAGAGGAACGGAGGAGAGTTCGTCTGTCCCTCCTGCGATCAACGCCAGGACCAAGTCAGCTCATGCTATCCGGTAATGTTAATGGGCCACACACACATCACTGACTTACATTATGAGTTGCTGTGATGAACTTCATGCAAGGTGGATCAGCCTGTAACTTCAGTTTTATACATTGATTTTTGGTCTGATTTTGAACCCAGTCCTCAGTGTCACATAGTTTTGGTCTTTATAAATTATAGAATGTATATTAAAGGGTTAGTTCACCCAAAAATGTAAATGCTGTCATTAATTCCTCACCCTCATGTGGTTGGACACCCGTCAGACCTCCGTTCATCTTCAGACACAAATGAAGATATTTTAGTGTAAATCTGATGCTCTGAAAGGCCTCCATTGGCTCAATGCACGGTTCACTCTCAAGACCCTTAAAAGACACTAAAGACGTCGTTACAAAGTCCATCTCACTACAGTGGCTCTACAATAACTTTATGAATCGGCGAGAATAGTTTTTGTGCGCAAAAAAACCCTAAATAACGACTTACATAGTGATGACGATTTCAAAACATGGCCTCATGAAGCTTCGAAGCGTTATGAATCAGTGAGTCGATTCAGCAGTTTGAATCGCCAAATTTCAGCAGTTTGGCGGTTTGACACGCGATCCGAATCATGAATCGACTCACTGATTCATAACGCTCCAAACTGCTGAATCGACTCACTGATTCATAACGCTCCAAACTGCTGAATCGACTCACTGATTCATAACGCTCCAAACTGCTGAATCGACTCACTGATTCATAACGCTCCAAACTGCTGAATCGACTCACTGATTCATAACGCTTCGAAGCTTCATGAGGCCGTGTTTTGAAATCGTCATCACTATAAGTCGTTATTTAGGGTTTTTTTGCGCACAAAAACTATTCTCGCCGATTCATAAAGTTATTGTAGAGCCACTGTAGTGAGATGGACTTTGTAACGACGTCTTTAGTGTCTTTTAAGGGTCTTGAGAGTGAACCGTGCATTGAGCCAATGGAGGCCTTTCAGAGCATCAGATTTACACTAAAATATCTTCATTTGTGTCTGAAGATGAACGGAGGTCTGACGGGTGTCCAACCACATGAGGGTGAGGAATTAATGACAGAATTTACATTTTTGGGTGAGCTTACCCTTTAATAAAGAATTTCACATTTAATATTTCATTCATTGAGATCCAATGTGTGATTTTAAGTGTTCCCTTAATTTTTTGAGCAGTGTAGTTCAGTTCTCATCTAATCGTGTCATTGCAGTCAGATCAATAATATTGTTGAATATTAAACGTCCCCAACTAAGCAAGCCAAAGATGACAATGGCAAGAACACCTAAACTCCATCAGTGACGGAATGGAGGAATAACCTTGGGAGAAACCAGGCCCAATCGGGCCCAGTCTCCACTGGCCAATGAATGAACGGTGTGTGATTTATGATTCAGGCAACATCAGAAGTCAGAATATTTCATCCGGTTCCTCCTGCTTGAAGGTCAGGATACGTCACTCATATGTGACCCTGTCTGTGAAAACCCAGCTAAAGTCATTCTTTTGTCATTCGCTGTTTTATACATAAAATCATCCTATATAATGTAAAGAACATTCTGTGAAAATATAACCTTGATATCTTTAATATTGACTGAGTAAGATCATGTCAAAAGTTAGCTGAATTTCGGCCTCAGAAAATCATGATTTTGAGAAATTCCAATTTTAAAATCAAGCTTATTTTTGAAATTGTAAAACATTTTAACCATTATTATTCTGATAATGTGCCATATACCACATTAAAGCTAAGATTCTCCCATTTTCAGTGATATAGGACACATTTATGGGAAAATTAGTTTTGTAAAACAAGTCTATTTATTATAATGTGCATGTCCAAAAAGCGTGAAACATTGAAACGAATGGGGGCAGCACAAGAGCTTGATTTACCAAGTCAGTTCACTCTAATGATTTATAGGCTATAACTTTATTAGTAAAATGAAATCTCAGTAGAAAATGTCATTAATAGGCCTATATATATCCATTAATATATAAAACATCCATAGAAAATCTCACTGTGTAACATTTG
Organism: Gobio occitaniae; assembly: GCA_033150135.1. NCBI lineage: Eukaryota > Metazoa > Chordata > Actinopteri > Cypriniformes > Gobionidae > Gobio > Gobio occitaniae. The sequence continues at coordinate 52,632 of JARQWZ010003528.1, read as the reverse complement.
GAGTAAATCCAGGACTAGGCCTAATGCCCTAAAGTGAACAGGTCAGTCTCAAACTGTGTGCAGATAGTTCGTCATAACTGTGAATCTTCACTTGTCTCACAATTCGATTAGATTATGATTCATTAGGATTTTTTCATTGCTCATTGTGCTTAACAACTCTTTTACATAAAGCACGTCCTGCACTTTATGTTCTCATATTCATGCATGTTCTATTCGTATAGGTTTACAAACCGAAACCAAAACATCAGACGCAAGAGCTTTGCTTCCGAAGGACATACGCAACTTTTTTATATTAATATATAATACGGGTTCTTTATTTAGCCTACAAGAAACAGTAGGCCTATATTAATCATTATTAATTAAACTATCAGCTGTTCTGTTCCTTGCGCTTCACTTGCCGCGGCCGCCCTGTCAGAGAGCGAATTCATAAACCCAGCGCATCAGCATCCAAAAAACAAATTATTTCGACACGTCGCAGCTATTAAATGTCTTTAAAATAAGATGGATGTATAGGCAGAAGGTGGAGTTAGAAAACTAATAAGCTGTTCCTGAAATGTCGGTGATGGCACAAAGAAATCCACACAGAAATCGGAACCCGGCTTAAGTCGCCGTTTTCTTGCCTTTCCCGACACTGATCTGATCCTTGGTCGTGCGGATTGATATTATGGTCTGTTTGCACTTTGTAATTGTAAAAAATACGTTTCTGAACCGAATGATATAAGAATCAGGAGTTGTTTCTGCGTCCAAAGTAAACAAAGAGACGATTCAAATCAATATTTAAGAAGCCCACGTCCGGTATTTTTTGGTGCAAAATAATAAAACCATAAAATCATTATTTTCAGTATTTATAATATTATAAATGAAAAACTGAGTACTGCATCTCAAAGCCCTTGGTATACTATCATTTACAGCAATAAACACAAATTGCCTGTTTTGGTCATTTTTATGGCTATGACTACTTTGACGCTCTATATCTCATCATTAGATTATGCGACTTTAGCCGGGGTTTCACAGACGGGGTCACATATATTCAAATGTACCACTGCACATCAACGGTCAAAAACACACATACTTATGTCAAAAAGCCTGTCTTGGCAAGTATCCTCACAACACAGGTTATGCCTTAAAGAAATAATTCATTGCTGACCAGATGGGCTGTTAATAAACTTGTCTGTCTATGCAGTAGAAAGGCTGAAATCAGTGCTACATTAGTAGAGAAATCAGAGAAGGATGACTGTGACGTTCTCTTTGCCAACAACTTCAACACCCCTCTTCATTTTAGCACCACTCCTCTGTTGATCTGTCCATCCACGAGGGAATTCAACCGTGTGAACGTTCATCCTGCAGTTGTAACCAAAGCCCTGTGGCTGTCAAACGTCTGCCAGATGGGGCAAAGTGACTCTATCTAATTGGTGTGTTGTGTCTCAGACGGGGATCGAGCAGCCGCTGGAGGAGGTGGAGGAGGAGGTGAAGCTGAAGGTGGAGGAGGAGGTGAAGGTGGAGGAGGAGGTGAAGCTGAAGGTGGAGGAGGAGGTGAAGGTGGAGGAGGAGGTGACGCTGAAGGTGGAGGAGGAGGTGAAGGTGGAGGAGGAGGTGAAGCTGAAGGTGGAGGAGGAGGTGAAGCTGAAGGTGGAGGAGGAGGCTGCTTCTCCTAAATGCATTGGTCCAGGCTGCAGTAATGACGCTCTGCCAGAGTCTGTGTACTGCGGTCATCAGTGTATTGTGCGGCATGCAGCGGCGGCCATGAAGTCTCTGTCTGAGCCCAAAACTGAGCCCAAACCCGCTGCTCCACCAGCTGAACCGCCTCTCAAGGTAATCACCGTTTCCTCCGTAACAGCCGTCGCTCCGGTCTGTGGCGCAAATCATAATGCAGGTTTAAAGGCCCTTGCACACTTCGCATGCGAAATTTTCGCACGTCAAAAAATAAATTCGACCTCACATTATGTCAGTCACGCTTGAACACTGCCTCCGAAACTTTCGTCCATCAAACAAAAATTGGGAACAGGTTCGATTTTCTGCGTTTTTCGCATCCCTTTTTTCCATCTACAGTGCTGATGCCCAACCTAAAACTGCTGGCAATGCTGGTGAATGAAACGCCAGTATATATACCCTTATATATTAGTGTATCTAAAAATACTACTAATATTATTATATCACAGCTATAATTATAGCTCACCGTGTGTGTGTGTGTGTGTGTGTGTGGGCATGTTTTTGTGAAATATCAGGACACAAATGTGTATAATGACATGGGTATTACAAAAAGAGGGTGAAGTATGAGGACGTTCCCCATGTCCTCACTTTTCAAAATGCTTATAAATCACAGAATGAGTTTTTTTTTCACAGAAAGTGAACTGCACAGTCTCCTGTGAGGGCTAGGTTTAGGGGCAGTGTGTGTGTGTGTGTGTGTGTGTGTGTGTGATGGGTAGGTTTAGGGGCAGTGTAAGGGGATAGAAAATACGGTTTGTACGGTATAAAAACCATTACGCCTATGGAATGTCCTCACATTTCACTAAAACAAACGTGTGTGTGTGTGTGTGTGTGTGTGTGTGTGTGTGTGTGATGGGTAGGTTTAGGGGCAGTGTAAGGGGATAGAAAATACGGTTTGTACGGTATAAAAACCATTACGCCTATGGAATGTCCTCACATTTCACTAAAACAAACGTGTGTGTGCGTGTGTGTGTGAGGGGTAGGTTTAGGGGCAGGGGCAGTGTGTGTGTGTGTGTGTGTGTGTGTGTGTGTGTGTGTGTGAGATGGGTAGGTTTAGGGGCAGGGGCAGTGTGTGTGTGTGTGTGTGTGTGTGTGAGGGGTAGGTTTAGGGGCAGGGGCAGTGTGTGTGTGTGTGTGTGTGATGGGTAGGTTTAGGGGCAGGGGCAGTGTGTGTGTGTGTGAGGGGTAGGTTTAGGGGCAGTGTAAGGTGATAGAAAATACGGTTTGTACGGTATAAAAACCATTATGCCTATGGAATGTCCTCACATTTCACAAAAACAAACGTGTGTGTGTGTGGAGACATACTGCCAGTCTTTGTTCAGGATCAATTGATTCACGGAGATTGGTGGTCTTCTTTTTAATATGTGGCTCCAGTATCGCTAGCAAAGCATCAAACTGAGACGCACTCGCATTCTAAAGTAAACTTTGAATGGGTCTGGATAATCCCGCAGCTCTTGATAAGGAGGAGGAACTCTATGATGGACCCATTATTTCCTCTTTCTTTTTCTCTTTTTTAAGACGAGAGCGGACCAAAAAAATCATCCTCACTACTTGAAGACGGCATTTTGTATTTTTTTGCATTCATTAATACGCATCGGACTCAGTGTGCAAGGTTGAATTTTTCGGATCACGGATACGAAAAAACGCATGCGAAAATTTCGGACTCGGTGTGCAAAGGCCTTTACAGAGGGAATGAGTGTTTTTGTTGTACAGGAGTTTTCTTGTTCTCTAATGCCGCAACTCTAAACTTTGATGACAGCAATGATGTATGTATTAATTTGGCTTTCTGCATTAATGTATTGCACAGCACTTTCACTGTCATATACCTGATGCAGAGTCTCAAGAGCTTCTGTGATGAGTACATTGACATGAATGAAGGGAAATCATTTAATCTTTCATCTCTCATTCAAAGACATTCTTCTATTTGACCAAAAATGTTTAAATGAATTTCCACAGCAGGAATATTTGATCCAGTCTCGACCTGAAGACATCTGTTTTGTGATATCCAAAACTGCAGAGTATTGTCTAATCAGTTAACAAAACCGTATTTTGTCTGGTCCCCAAAACTATATTAACTAAAATCTTCTATCAGCCTGAAGTCGACAGAGGAAGCAGGAAGCAGGAGGCTTTCTCAAGCCAACACAATCAAACTCTGTGGTTCGCTATGTGGAGAGAAAGTGTTAGTTGGGTTGGTGATATCGTGTGAAGTGCAGGGTCACAGAAACATGAATGAGCAGTTTGCAGTACACCTTTTCGTGTTTTTTGTTGCCTGCTGCATAAAATGGGGACTTGAGGACCAAGAAAAGCCTCTGTTTTAATGGTTTAATCATTGAATAATATGAAATACTTTAGTAAATTGTGATGCATTTGTCTGAAAACTGAAACCGAGCTTTGTAGCTGAGATTACTAAACACCCGAATGCATTAAACATCAGCTTTCAAGGAAAAGACACAGTGCTGAGTCAGGCATTGCGACTAAACGTCAACTGTTCAAAAGACACCACCCACAAAGTAAAAACCAACACGCCACACTTCCATGCGCTGTGAGATCTGCCAGTCACTTCATTCATTGCATGACCCTTTCATCCAAACACTGGCCTATCTCCCTTCAGAGAGAGAAAAACACTGCAGTGCGTTCTTCCGACTGAGACGCCTAACGTCATCTTCATGTTGGCCTCTATGTCGGAGAGAAACTGGTGGTGGTTGTACAGGGCTTTGGCACGAATAAAGGTAATGGTTTTCACCACTGGGGACAAAGTGATCAAATTGCAGACATTTGGCACAAAGTACTTGTTGGTGAATTAAGCAATGGAGTTTAATAGCGCTTGTGGCACTGCTGTGGATCACTTTCCTGTAGAGTCTAGTCAGATGTCAACCCTCTTTCAACCCCCTTTGTGCTTGATATGTGCCCTCGATGCGCACTTTTGGCGAGCCCTCACTGGTGGAACACTTCTTTCAGACAGTCAAAGCGGCATTAAGTCTCAAGTGTGGACTCGTAGGTGTTTTAGGGTGGCATTTACAGGGCCTAGTACTGTTGCAGTGCAGTGGGTTGGACTCAGTGTTTCGAAAGCATGTTAACAGCCTCCATTGGACCTTTTTATTAGCTGTTTTTACACCATGGTCAGTTTCCACCTCTTTTTATTTAGCCTACATCTAAGTCAAGTCAACTTTATTTATATAGCGCTTTTAACAATATAGATTGTTTCAAAGCACCTTCACAGTGTTAAACAGGAAAATAATGCAGCATAATTTTATTCAGCTGTATAGCCATTCTGGAGAAAACGCTGATGTCATCAGTTCATTTCAATTATCATACAGTGACAGTGTGGGCTTTAGATCAATAATTAGATCAGTAATTTAGTTTATATGGTTAATTTAGTTTATTATTTAGATTTATTTCGAAGTTTAGTTGAAAAATTGAGTGTCCCCAACTGAGCACGCCAAGCCAGAGGCAACAGTGGCAAGGAAACCAAAACCCCATTAGGTCTAGTATAGATAACCATATCTAGACAATCAGGTGTGTGTCGCAAAAAAATCTGCGCGTTTCTGATACTTTCTGTTTCTCTTTTTTGCCTTAAATGTATTGCCTCGCCGTGATGAAAGTGTCCACGATATCAAAAATCTGTCAGTGGTTTATCATCAAACTTTATCTTATGCTGCCAAGATTTTGACAATGACATGAATCCCTTAGGAGAATTTAAAAGTTCAATGCATTCACTTTTCATGAAAAACAAAATTGTGACTCCTGTTGGGCGAAGCTTATATCCGAGCAAAAGTTGTTTGACTCAATGAGAACACTGTATGTGTGTATATATAACACACATACAGTGTGTGTTATACACACTGTATTGTGAGATGGTGGTCCAGTGGGTTAAACCATGGAACTGATACGCAGAAGGTTGCTGGTTCGATCCCAGCGGTCGCCACCAGTGTGTCCTTGAGCAAGGCACTTTACTCCACTTTACTCCATGTTGCTCCAGGGGGATTGTCCCTGTAATAAGGCCACTGTAAGTCGCTTTGGATAAAAGCGTCTGCCAAATGCATAAATGTAAATGGAATATAACAACCACCAGCTCTGCACTCCTATACCTAAACTCATTACTCCAGACCTATGTGCCCTCCAGACGCATCTTTTTAGTCAACACTCGACACATTAATACTAACATTTACTCTTCTATATATGTATTTAAAAACCTTGCTACATGTACTGTGCTAGACTTACTATAACTTGTTGCCGTATTGTTGGTTTGATTGCTCTCCTCATTTTTAAGTCGCTTTGGATAAAAGTGTCTGCTAAATGATTTAATGTAATATATGTACAGAGTTTCATACATATTTGTAAAAAAAACTATGTAGAATATATGCACACACATAAAATGGGCTGCAGAGCCCATGCCCATTTATACACCTTTTGCCAGGACCTAATGGCTGGAGACTCTGATGTGCCAAAATTCATGACCAATTCCATGATTTTTCTTTTTTAACCATGGGTCCTAAAAGGCCCCGAAACCTTGGAAAAAAGAATAGGAAAAAAGTTTTTGACTATTGACCAGTGCTAAACGACACTCGATAATGTCCACTGTAGTTTCTGACACCAATACAAATGACTGAAATAGTGCCTTATATGAGGCAATTTCAGACAGTAAATAACAGTACCAGTGACACCTCTTTGACTTATTTATGTACTTATTTATCATGGTTTTCAGAAGCTGCAATGTAGAAACTCCCTTCTTAGTTGAACAGTTAGCAAGCTGTTGCTTTGTAGCAGACCAAAGGGTTTGCTGGATGCTTCCAGAATGGATCGGCTCCTGCTGCTGATTTCAAGTCTTTTCTCTGTATCAGACTTTGTGGACTTGAATGATTGTCAGTTACACAAACAATTGGCAAGTTGTTTACTGTCACCTGTTGTCATTTCTGAATAATGTGATAGACTCATCCCATTATCAATGCCATCAGCAAGTGCCAGAGTTTCTCCTGTCAAAGTGCTTCTGAAAACTCTTCTGATTCTCTTGGACTGCCAAGAGATGGGTGAGAGTGTCCCGTTTTCTCCCATCAACAAGATTTGGTGGCCCTGAGTACCTCCATCTGAAAGAGTTCCCTTAAAGCCACTTCGTCTGACTTTTAGTTTTCTGATAAGGTTGTGATAAGGATGTTTTGTAGTTGAAGCGAGGATAGATGTGTCACGATATCAGGTCTACTCTCTCTTGGATTTGGACCTCAGCATGTGAGCCTCACAGTCTGTACTTTGCACAGCTCTGGCCTGATCCATAACAAAAGGCTTATACATGTGCTTTGTACATGCATCTCCATTTCTAGAAGAGATTTCCATTCTTACGTAACTGAAGCTGGCATTCTCTTCACGTCCAACTTGAAAAGCAGATTGTTTTAGTGTCTTTGACCTTGTACCAGTACAGAGAAGCATCTGCCAAACCATTCACACATTTGTTTAACTTCCAAAGGTTTCCTCACACGCTTCTGGAGGAGGGCAAAAATTGACATTTCCTGTCAGTTTTCTTTCTTGTAGAAATCGATTGATGATCGATGGAGTTCAGCTGCCATTTCCTCTGACATATGACTGCTGTAACAACTCTCTGAAGCACAAGTAGGAGAGTCTTTAGGAAGGCCAATGACATTAATTTCTTCAAAACCTCTTGTGACTAGCCTAGCCTTAGCAGTGTCCAGTAACACCTGCAGCAGTCTCAAGGTGGGTGTACCGTAGATTGTACCTGTCTTTGTGTTTTCCTGTAGTTAAAAATCCCTGCCCCATCCTGACCAATGACGATACCTGGACCTTTCAGTTGCACATGTTTGCAGTAAACTGTCGCCAGTCTCATATTTACATTTACATTTACATTTATGCATTTAGCAGACGCTTTTATCCAAAGCGACTTACAACTTGGGGGTACAATAAGCGATTGGTCGTGAAGAGTCGAGTGAGCGCAACAAGTGCCTGAAATACTTGGTCCGTGTACATTTCTCAGTGTAGCACAGGTTAGAGTAGGGCGGAAAAGAGGAAAGGAAGGTTTTTTTTTTTTTTTTTTTTTTTTTTTTTTTTTAGGAGGTTAAGTGCTCACGGAAGAGATGAGTTTTTAGTTGACTTTTGAATGTTGTCAATGAATCCGCATTTCGGATGGCGGTGGGCAGATCATTCCACCAGCTGGGAACGTTGAATGAAAATGTTCTGGAGAGGGATTTTTTGCCTCTCTGTGATGGTACCACAAGCCTTCGTTCCTTAGCTGAACGAAGGCTTCTGGTGGGGGTGTGGCGACGTAGAATCGAGTCAAAGTATGCAGGAGCTGAGTGCGTGGTGGCTCTGTAGGCAAGCGTCAGCGACTTAAACTTGATGCGAGCAGCGAGTGGTAGCCAGTGCAGAGAGATGAAGAGTGGTGTGACGTGGGTCCTTTTGGGCTCGTTGAAGACCAGACGTGCCGCTGCATTCTGGATCATTCGAAGTGTTTGGATCGCACAAGAGGGGAGTCCAGCCAGAAGCGCATTGCAGTAGTCAAGTCTAGAAATAACCAGGGCCTGGACAAGAAGCTGTGTTGCGTGTTCTGTTAGGAACGGTCTGATCTTCCTGATGTTGTAGAGCGCAAACCTGCAAGAGCGGGCTGTCTTAGCAATGTGATCTCTGAAGGACAACTGGTCATCAAATGTAACTCCAAGATTTCTGACTGATTTTGAAGGGGAGATCAGGGATGCACCTAGCTGGATGGTGAAGTCATGTTGCATAGTGGGACTGGCGGGAAAGATGAGGAACTCAGTCTTTGCCAGGTTGAGCTGTAGGTGGTTTTTACTCATCCATGCAGAGATGTCAGCCAGACAGCTGGAGATTCGTGCAGCTACTGTGGGGTCGTCTGGTTGGAATGAAAGGTAGAGCTGAGTGTCATCAGCATAGCAGTGATATGAGAAGCCATGTGCCTGTATGATGGGACCTAATGAAGTAGTGTAAATGGAGAAAAGGAGAGGTCCAAGCACTGAGCCCTGAGGAACCCCCGTGGTCAGTTGATGCGCTTGGGATTCCTCTCCTCTCCAGGCAACCTTGAAGGACCTACCTGTGAGATAAGATTCAAACCAATGGAGCGGAGTCCCTGTGATGCCCAGTGATGAGAGGGTGGACTGAAGGATTTGATGATTTACCGTGTCAAAGGCAGCAGATAGATCAAGGAGGACAAGGACTGATGATTTGGACTCAGCTTTAGCTATCCGTAGGGCTTCGGTGACCGACAGTAATGCAGTCTCTGTGGAGTGGCCCCTTTTGAAACCGGATTGGTTCGAGTCCAGCTGGTTATTCTGTGAGAGGAAGGATGAAACCTGGTTGAAAACAACTCGTTCCAGAGTTTTTGCTATGAATGGCAGGAGAGAGACAGGTCTGTAGTTATCTATGAGTGATGCGTTTAGAGTAGGTTTCTTAAGCAGTGGAGTTACCCGAGCCTGCTTGAAAGTGGTAGGGAAAGTGCCAGTGCAGAGCGATGTGTTGATGATGTGTGTGAGTGCAGGAAGGAGAGTAGGAGAGATGGCTTGAAGGAGGTGTGAGGGAATGGGATCGAGAGGACAGGTGGTAGGATGGCTGGAGAGGAGAAGTTTAGATACTTCGGGCTCAGTGAGTGTGGAAAATGAGGAGAGAGTATGTTCGGTCGTGGAAGTGGCTGATCTAAAATCCACAGTGTGTGGGGGTGAGAACTGATTGCTGATAGTTGTTGTTTTGTTTGTGAAGAATTGTGCAAAGTCGTCTGGAGATAGGGAGGTGGCGGGGGGTGGTGGAGGAGGACAGAGCAGAGAGTTGAATGTTCTGAATAGTGTGCGTGAGTTTGTGGTGCTGGTGATTTTGTTTTGGAAATAAGAATATTTAGCTGCGTGTACTTCATTCGAGAAGGATGAGAGCAAAGACTGATACTTAGCTAGATGTGATGGGTGATTTGATTTATGCCATTTCCTCTCTGCTGCCCTGAGTGTTGTCCGATGTTCACGAATAACATCAGATAACCAAGGGTTAGAGGGAGTAGCTCGTGCTGGCCTAAAAGAAAGAGGGCAGATATTGTCTAGACATGAAGTTAAGGTGGAGCATAGAGTGTCAGTTGCAGTGTTAACATCCATAGAAGAGAATTGTGTGGATGAGGGAAGGGAGGAAGAGACAGCAGAGGAAAGATGAGAAGGAGAGAGTGAGCGCAGGTTTCGTCTGAAAGTAACTGGTGGAGGAGCTGGTGGTGTGTGAGTAGTGAGTTGGAGATTAAATGTGATGAAAAAGTGATCTGAGATGTGTAGAGGTTTGACCAAGATATTGTCTGTAGAGCAGTTGCGTGTGTAAATGAGGTCCAGCTGGTTACCAGATTTGTGGGTATGTGACGTGATGAGGCGTTTGAGGTCGAATGAAGCTAGGAGGGAGTGGAAATCTGAAGCATACGATTTGTCCAGGTGAATGTTGAAGTCGCCGAGTACTATGAGTGGGCAGCCATCCTCTGGAAATGAGGACAGCAGAACATCCAGCTCATCAACAAAGGTGGTCAGTGGACCTGGGGGGCGGTAAATGACTACAATATGTATTTTAGTGGGAGTTGAAAGCGTTATAGCATGATATTCGAATGTGTTGTTTTTGCAAAGAGCTGTGTGAGATGAGTATTTCCAATTGTTAGAAATGAGAAGACCCGTGCCCCCACCCCTCCCAGTCTGGCGGGGGGTGTGGGAGAAAGAGAAGTTATTAGAGAGAGCAGCAGGTGTTGCTGAGTCTTCTGGACGGATCCAGGTCTCAGTCAAGGCCAGGATTTTGAGGGTGGATTGAGTGGCAAAGGCAGGAATGAAGTCAGCTTTATTGACAGCTGACTGACAATTCCATAGCCCCACAGAAAAAGAAAGAGACGGAGAGGCATTAGAGGAGGAGGGAACAGGAAGTAGATTAGCAGTGTTACGGTGCCGTCTACGTCTACGTGTAATAGTGGGTCGTGGTTGCGAGATAACGGGGATGGAGTTGACGCACATGGTTAGAGAGAGGAAGGAAAGAAAGATGAAGGGAGAAGAAGGAGATAACTCGGTGCCTTATCGGAGTCCCTGCCTCGGAGGAGTCGCGCAGAGGAAGAGTCGAATACAGATGTCTTTACCCGCGTCGGTCTTCACACGCGGTGGCTGAAACGCGAGCTGAACGCTTCCGCTGACGCTTCCGCGCCAGCTATGGAACGTTCGTTAAATAGAACCTATTCGTTGCTGAGTGAGATCAGCTGCCTCTGATAATTGCAGTTCAACGCGCAGATGATAGGCCGTGAATGTCTTTAAATCAAAACCAATTTATGCCTGGATCTAGGCAACTTAAGTGCAAAGCTGTCTCGGTAATAACAACGTCAGATTATCTTATTCAAATGCAATATTGCAATTGGCAGTAATACAAGGCTCAAAATCCCACACAACGAAATAAAATATTAGTAGGACAATCAAACTACTAGAGTCGTGCAACAGGACTAAAGAATATGTTCAAAACTTACATGCGCGCTCCGCCGACCTGCTTCAAAAGCCGTTCGCTTTCCCGAATGGCAACACACTCATATCTTTCATCTGTAGGCCGTAATTGTTTGCGTAAGGCTCGTCGAAATTCTTTCAGAGCATTTAGCCTCTTTAAATGCTCTCCTTGCAGCATGCGAAGCTGAAATGTGCTCTCCTGCCCTTGTGTTCGTACTTGTGGCTTATCAGTAAAAACTGATGGAGGGTTTGGATTTTGACCAAATACAAGCATGGACATCGTGCATATTGTTTTTTCAGTGCCCAATCCAAGGCAGTTTTTCAGTCGCATCTATTGTCATTTTTTACTTTCATCAGTATTTCTGTGAGGGTGTGATTGTTTCTCTCTAAAAGACTCCCGGGACTGAATGCTGAGTGTTCAACCTTTCTGCCATGTCTCTCATTTCCTCATTGTTCAAAAATGTAAATTCTGTCATTAATTCCTCTCCCTCATGTCGTTCCAAACCCGTAAGACCTTCGTTCATCTTCAGACACAAATGAAGATATTTTTGATGAAATCTGAATTCCAGCACGCTGGCTTACCATTGGCCGATGCTGTTCACGTGAGCACCACGACGCATGCGCACGAGCCGTTGTGACATAGAACTTGAAAAATTGTTGCATTTTTTTCTTTTTTTTTTGTGCAAATGTCCACATAAGACATAACAGATCATGTTTGTGTGAATACTCGCCATGACAGATATCCTGAGGTACTGTAATTCTGTGTGTATCAAGATTGTGCACTGTCTCAGAGTCTTTGTGCGCACACGTCAGATCAGTCAGTCAGTGCCAATAAGATTGTTTTCATGGACAAAGGAGAGGAACACACTGCTTACCTTTTCATAGCCAAAACATGAACAAGGGCTCGTCTCAATCAACTGATTAGGGAGTCGGCCACATTCATCTACACGATATACTGATTCACAACCTAGGGAGCTGATTGAGACGCACCCAGCTTTTTCTACCTCCAACTACAGCGCCCCTGTGAGGGCACAGGACAAAACTCAACAACTTCTGACTCCGCATGAGAAAGATGCAGAACTGCAGATGTGAACAGAGCTATAAACTGCAGGGTCAGTAATGTAAGACGCCTGAGACAGAAGGACAGATGATCGTCCTCGCAGTGCCAAGTGTTTGGGAGTAAGCCTGGAGTAACATCTGACAGCAAGAGCTCAGTCCATGAGGACGAGAGGAACTGCAGGAGTTAAAGCGGCTGCTGCCACACCAGACACGGATCGCTCCTTTTCAATCGGACCCTCCTTTGGTCAGGGACTCATTTCATTTCTGTTCATGTCTGTGAAACTTGTTCAGTTTTTATGTTACGATATTTGAGAGGACGTCCTTTTTTGCAGAGTTTGACTTGTGTACTTGCATTATCCCAAATGTTTCCAAGAATGTTTAAATCCAGAGATTTTGCCAATTTTGCAGCAGAACAAGAACTCCGCCAAATCAAGTCATCCAGACACACCTTTGTTTCGAATGAGAGACCACTGGCGACGAAAAATTACACATTTTGGCTTTAACTAAATAAAATATACACTGATTAGGTTGATGAATCACATTTTGAATTGAGTGTTTGTTTCTCTGTGTACCCAGTGTTCACTTTTATGCTTTCACATTTCAGATCGAGAAACGATCATTTCTTGCAAAGCTTTTCAAGGTGAAGATCAATAAGACGCCTGCGCAGGAAGAGCATGTGAGCAAACATGAAGAACTGGATGAAGAGTCTGTGTGTTCAGCTACAGCTACAGCTACAGTCATTGACCCTGTGCAGACGACCACATCAACTCCTGCCCTAGATCACAAGCCCAGTATGTATCATGTGCTCTCTCTCTCTCTCTCTCTCTCTCTCTCTCTCTCTGAGCACATTTACATGCACATTCACATTCTTAATAAGCCACCAGTGTGCATGCACGTGTAAACGTTACTCTTTTCTTTTATCTGCGTTCAGTACTTAAAGGGATAGTTCACCCAAAAAGCGAAATTTGTATGTTTATCTGCTCACCCCCAGGGCATCAAAGATGTGTGTTTGTTTCTTCAGTAGAACACAAATGAAGATTTTTAACTCAACCGTTGCAGTGTGACAGTCTTATAATGCATGTCAATGGGGATATTTTAGAATATGAGAGCAATGAGAGTAAAAACACATAGACATACGAATCCTTATTAAAGGATTGCGGCTCGTGGCGACACATAGATGTCTTAAGACACGAACGATCGGTTTCTGCGAGAAACCCAACAGTATTTGTTAATTTTTTTACCTCTTATCAGACGAATATCATCTAGTATTCCCAGCGCCATAACTTCCGGCAAATAAGGTCAAAATACTAGCACGATCAAAGATCGTAAAGATTCGACCGATCCGCACAGGCACTAATGAGGAATCTATGTTTATATCTATGATCGCGCATGTATTTTTACCTTATTCACCGGAAGTGATGGCGCGGGGGCAGCTGATGCAGAGCCATAGAAAAAAAGGAAATACATTTTTAAATATGGTTATTTTTCTTACACAAACGTGTCGATTCGCTTCAGAAGGCCTTTATTAACACCCCGGAGCCAGGTGGAGCACGTTATTTGACAGACAGATGCACTTTTTATGGACTTCAAAAACCGAGCAACTGTTACTGCCATTATAATGCTTGGATTAGCCTGAACATTTTTAATATAACTCAGATTTTAATCGTCTGAAAGAAGAAAGTCATATACACCTAAGATGACTTGAGGGTGAGTAAATCATGGGCTAATTTTAATTTTTGGGTGAACTATCCCTTTAAGCATAAACCGCTTGCCACAGCTAGGTTTTTGCCATGCACACCGATTTCGCCCAGCATGTGAACAATTTAAAGGAGATTTTCTCAATATTTAGATTTTTTTTTGCACCCTCAGATTACAGATGTTCAAATAGTTGTATCTTGGCCAAATATTGTCCAAACATCAATGTAAAGCTCATTTATTCAGGTTGTATAAATCTCAATTTCAAAAAATGTGCCCTTATGACTGGTTTTTTCGGTCCAGGGTCACATAAGTGTGATATGTCAGGAAAATCGTCCTTACTGCAGATTTAAGAGCCTCCAGACATGTTTCGCAGTAGGGGAGGAGAAAATATATTAAACGCTCCGACTCTTTCTCGACCTAAGAGATTATAGAAATGTTTTCTCATCTCGGGCAGCCGAAGGAGAAGTGGCACAGTCACCGAAACTGCAAACATGAGAAGACTGTAATTTTCCTGCTGACATTTTGGAGTGCTGTGTGTGGGTTTTAATGCATTTAATGCATGTAAACATGCTTGGTCTGTCTCTCTCACGCTCTCTCTCACTCTCACACACACACACACACACACACACCTCTGCTAAGCTCATTTTTTAATTGGAGTGACAATCGTTGGATGATCATATTTCAAGGCCAGTCTTTACACCGATTCCTCCATTTAAAATGCACTTAATATTCATTATTACTGATGTGACTGCACTGATGAGAGCTGAGCTGATGATGATGACAGCACTGTTTTCTGCAGAGATGCTTTAGAGCTGAATTGAACTAATTTCATAATTGATCTTCACAATGGAACTCAATCAACACTGAACTGAACTTCAGCGGAACAATGAGAAATGAACTCTGTTTGCATCACTGATCATCAGTTTCCTGTTATCACTGTGAAGCTGCTTTGAAACAATCTGCACTGTATAAAGTGCTATAGAAATAAAGCTGACTTGGCTTGAAAGGGGGTTTGGCTTGAACTTGCATCGTTGTGACCACATTACAGACACTAATTTGAAAAATCTCACATTCGCTTATGAAACAGGGACATTTAGTCATTGTCAAAGCACTGTTATATGGACTAACTGGTCAAATATATCCACAGCGAAGCTCGAGGGATGCCAGTTTGTCATTTCACGTCAACATTTGTTTTAAAATGTTTTTTTTTTTAAGAGACTCATTTCTTCACCAATAATTTGTTAAATTTCCCACTTCTACAGCATTTCATCATTTTAAAGCATCAGCAATAGCACATGAATTCAGATCCTCTTTTGTTCCACTTCACATGAAGCACAAACAAGGACATTTGCGCACCACGAAGCAAAACACAGCGTCTCTACCATTAAAACAGGGTGTGACGTCTTCGAGATGTTACAGTACAAGTCTGTCCGTTCTGCATATGTATAAACTAAGGTGACTTGACTCAAGATTTCTTCAAAGGAGCGACTACAACTGATTTCCATTGCATATGCAGGTTGATATCTAAAGTGAAGTTTTCTTCTTCTTACTAAAAATCGGATATTAAATGTGAATAAAATGGCAACAATAAAAGACCTAGCTAGGTTTGCTGATCACCTAGCTGAAGTTTATAGATATGGTCTCAGTTCAACAGATGCGATCAGACCAGTTTTCCTGTCTGTTCATGTGACGTTCTGCATAAAGCCTATTGTAGTCTCTGAGTTTGAGTTCAGTGAGTTTGATGCAGTTTTTTGTGTGAAAGACATGGGTCGCAATCGTATATCTCGGTCACCTGTCATTATGTAGTTGATGGGGAAATTCACAGTGCTGTTCTGCAGACCAAAGCCATGGCAGAGCGGCATACTGCTGAAAATCTGGAAAATACGCTTTCCACTGGGGACTAAGCGGAAAAATCACTGACAATACGAGCAACATGGTGCTTGCCAACACTGAATGGTTGGAGTGGGACTCTCAGCCTGGTTTTGCACACACACTCCATCTCGCTACAAATGACGATTTCAATCTTCAAAACACAAACCATGTTGTTGCATCTGCCAGTCGTCTTGTTTCTCATCACAGCACAACTGCAACACAAGCACTGGAACAAAAGCAGCTGCACTGAGCTCAAATGAGCACCGCCAAACTCTGTGGAAATCTGTTCATGCTGTATCCGAGCGCTTGCTAAGCAAAGATGGGCAATATCTGCGGCCTTATCAGACAGAGCTTTCACTAACCCTCGATCTGACTGATGATAGCTGGGGAGTTATGGAGGAACTCTTTCTCACTTAAATGTGCCTCCATTGCAATCCAGGGTATGCATCTCAGTGGTTTACCCAGTGACATAACTCTTCTGTCAAAACACCTCAAAGGGTCCCAGGAGAGTGTCCCAGTTCAACAAAGAGTGTGTGCTTCACTGGAGCGGGACTTGCAGATGTCAGAAGCACTTGCGAGGTTGCATGCATCTCATCCTTCCTCGATCCTGCGTGTGTGTATGCAGGGTAGGGTGCAATATATCCGAATAATAATCAAATAACTCCCAGCGATCATCAAATATTATGGAGGGACAGATGACATCGGCTCCATGAATGTCCCGCGGGGGAATCGGCAGCACTTAGTTCTCTTATTACTCACAGTTTTGGGACATTCTGAAATCTCAAAAAAGGCACAATAGTGGTCAGATATGGCATTAGCTACAACCTATGGGTGAATGACAGTTAAGCCAGATTAGCAGATCGAGTGTGTGTGTGTGGTCAGTTACATGCTTCATAAGGCCAAATGAGCTTTAGTGAAATTACACATTGAGTTCATTACATTAACTCATCATGTACAGTTGGGTTTTACAGTGTTGTAGCCTGTAAAAACGAAATGCCGACTGAATAGACTCCTCTTTAATTGGTAAATGATACACACAGTGTTGAGCAGACCTTCGAGATGAAGCAGTAAATCGCATTAGTGCGCCGGTAATGACGATGTAGGATTTGGTCAAATTGTGTGAACATGCCATAAATGTCTGAACGTGCAGGAGCAATGAATGCGTTGAAGCACAAAGTGCAGTTTCTCAGCAAACAGTGAAGCTTCTGCTGTGTTTTTAAAGCAACACTATTTGGTAAAAAGTTTTAATTAGTTTCAAAATGGGTTTGGTTCTTAAAGGGTTAGTTCACCCAAAAATGAAAATTCTGTCATTAATTCCTCACCCTCATGTGGTTGGACACCCGTCAGACCTCCGTTCATCTTCAGACACAAATGAAGATAAAAAAACGTCGTTACAAAGTCCATCTCACCACAGTGACTCTACAATAATTTTACGATGCGACGACAATAGTTTTTGTGCGCAAAAAAAATCTAAATAACACCTTTATCCAACTTGTTCTTGTCTTCCGTGTGTGTCTCCACGACGCATGCGCGAGAATATGACGCAGATCCGGCCACTGTGGTGAGATGGACTTTGTAACAGCGTTTTTAGTGCCTTTTATGGGTCTTGTGAGTGTAAATGTACTGAATGCCAATGGAGGCCTATCTGAAGCCTTTCTCAGCATCAGCTTTACACTAAAATATCTTCATTTGTGTCTGAAGATGAACGGAGGTCTGACGGGTGTCCAACCACATGAGGGTGAGGAATTAATGACAGAATTTTCATTTTTGGGTGAACTAACCCTTTAAAAGTGTCCTTACCTAAACTTTTAAAATGCATAAATTGTGCGTTTTGTCCAAATGCTTCTTGTGTTTTTATACCTTTTCTATCTTTCTCTTTATTGTTTTTTCCCCAGCTGTTAAAGACACAGATGAAGTTGAGAGCAATACCAGCACACCCCAGAGCCAGCCTTCAGATCCGGCTCTGGACTCTCCCGCTTCTCAGAAGACTCCTGCAGTCCCGCTAGTCAAGAAGTCCACTCCAGGAAGAGCGAAGAAAACCATGCCAGGCTCTCCACGACTGGAGCTTCTCAAAGGGGCTCTCAGTAAAAGCCCTTTAACTTTGCCTAGACAGCCTCCTGAATCCATGGCTGAGTCCAGCAAACCTGCAGAACGTCTGAGCGGCAAAGCCTCAGCGGAAGACCCTGCTGAGGACAGTCCTCTCCTGATCAGACAAAACATCCGCCGCTCGCTCAGCAAAATCCTGCTCAGAAGGTGCTTGCTATGTCCTGCTTCTCCCACTATTAAAGGAACACTCCACTTTTTTTGAAAATAGGCTCATTTTACAAGTGCCCTAGAGTTAAATAGTTGAGTTTTACCGTTTTTGGATCCATTCAGCCGATCTTTGTATCTGCACTTTTAGCATAGCTTAGCATCATTGATTCCGATCAGTCCATTAGCATCTCATTCAAAAAATGACCAAAGACACTTTCAATATTTTTCCTATTTAAAACTTGACTCTTCTACAGTTACATCGTGTGCTAAGACCAACTGAAAATGAAAAGTTGCGATTTTCTACACCTATATGGCTAGAACTACTTTCTCATTCCTGCGTAATAGTCGCGGATCTTCGCGGCCGCACCATGGCAGTGATATTACAGCGTCTGAAAGTAGCCCAGCTCGGGAACTTTCAATGTGACCGGCACTAAGTTTGTGTAGTTGCAGAGAAAGATTCAGGCTTGCAGCCGACAAATTGTGTTGTGGATTTAGCTGTGATTAGCCATGGTTCTGTGTGTTGTGGCTTTAGCTGTGTGATTAGCCATGGTTCTGTGTGTTGTGGATTTAGCTGTGATTAGCCATGGTTCTGTGTGTTGTGGATTTAGCTGTGATTAGCCATGGTTCTGTGTGTTGTGGCTTTAGCTGTGATTGGCCATGGTTCTGTGTGTTGTGGATTTAGCTGTGATTAGCCATGGTTCTGTGTGTTGTGGATTTAGCTGTGATTGGCCATGGTTCTGTGTGTTGTGGCTTTAGCTGTGATTGGCCATGGTTCTGTGTGTTGTGGATTTAGCTGTGATTGGCCATGGTTCTGTGTGTTGTGGATTTAGCTGTGATTGGCCATGGTTCTGTGTGTTGTGGATTTAGCTGTGATTAGCCATGGTTCTGTGTGTTGTGGATTTAGCTGTGATTGGCCATGGTTCTGTGTGTTGTGGCTTTAGCTGTGTGATTAGCCATGGTTCTGTGTGTTGTGGATTTAGCTGTGATTAGCCATGGTTCTGTGTGTTGTGGATTTAGCTGTGATTAGCCATGGTTCTGTGTGTTGTGGATTTAGCTGTGATTGGCCATGGTTCTGTGTGTTGTGGCTTTAGCTGTGTGATTAGCCATGGTTCTGTGTGTTGTGGATTTAGCTGTGATTAGCCATGGTTCTGTGTGTTGTGGATTTAGCTGTGTGATTAGCCATGGTTCTGTGTGTTGTGGATTTAGCTGTGATTAGCCATGGTTCTGTGTGTTGTGGATTTAGCTGTGATTGGCCATGGTTCTGTGTGTTGTGGATTTAGCTGTGATTGGCCATGGTTCTGTGTGTTGTGGATTTAGCTGTGATTGGCCATGGTTCTGTGTGTTGTGGATTTAGCTGTGATTAGCCATGGTTCTGTGTGTTGTGGATTTAGCTGTGATTGGCCATGGTTCTGTGTGTTGTGGCTTTAGCTGTGATTAGCCATGGTTCTGTGTGTTGTGGATTTAGCTGTGATTGGCCATGGTTCTGTGTGTTGTGGATTTAGCTGTGATTAGCCATGGTTCTGTGTGTTGTGGCTTTAGCTGTGATTAGCCATGGTTCTGTGTGTTGTGGATTTAGCTGTGATTAGCCATGGTTCTGTGTGTTGTGGATTTAGCTGTGATTGGCCATGGTTCTGTGTGTTGTGGATTTAGCTGTGATTGGCCATGGTTCTGTGTGTTGTGGATTTAGCTGTGATTGGCCATGGTTCTGTGTGTTGTGGCTTTAGCTGTGATTAGCCATGGTTCTGTGTGTTGTGGATTTAGCTGTGATTGGCCATGGTTCTGTGTGTTGTGGCTTTAGCTGTGATTAGCCATGGTTCTGTGTGTTGTGGATTTAGCTGTGATTGGCCATGGTTCTGTGTGTTGTGGCTTTAGCTGTGATTAGCCATGGTTCTGTGTGTTGTGGATTTAGCTGTGATTGGCCATGGTTCTGTGTGTTGTGGATTTAGCTGTGATTAGCCATGGTTCTGTGTGTTGTGGATTTAGCTGTGATTGGCCATGGTTCTGTGTGTTGTGGATTTAGCTGTGATTGGCCATGGTTCTGTGTGTTGTGGCTTTAGCTGTGATTAGCCATGGTTCTGTGTGTTGTGGATTTAGCTGTGATTGGCCATGGTTCTGTGTGTTGTGGCTTTAGCTGTGATTAGCCATGGTTCTGTGTGTTGTGGATTTAGCTGTGATTGGCCATGGTTCTGTGTGTTGTGGATTTAGCTGTGATTAGCCATGGTTCTGTGTGTTGTGGATTTAGCTGTGATTGGCCATGGTTCTGTGTGTTGTGGATTTAGCTGTGATTGGCCATGGTTCTGTGTGTTGTGGCTTTAGCTGTGATTAGCCATGGTTCTGTGTGTTGTGGCTTTAGCTGTGATTAGCCATGGTTCTGTGTGTTGTGGCTTTAGCTGTGATTAGCCATGGTTCTGTGTGTTGTGGATTTAGCTGTGATTGGCCATGGTTCTGTGTGTTGTGGCTTTAGCTGTGATTAGCCATGGTTCTGTGTGTTGTGGATTTAGCTGTGATTGGCCATGGTTCTGTGTGTTGTGGATTTAGCTGTGATTGGCCATGGTTCTGTGTGTTGTGGATTTAGCTGTGATTGGCCATGGTTCTGTGTGTTGTGGCTTTAGCTGTGATTAGCCATGGTTCTGTGTGTTGTGGATTTAGCTGTGATTAGCCATGGTTCTGTGTGTTGTGGATTTAGCTGTGATTAGCCATGGTTCTGTGTGTTGTGGATTTAGCTGTGATTGGCCATGGTTCTGTGTGTTGTGGCTTTAGCTGTGATTGGCCATGGTTCTGTGTGTTGTGGATTTAGCTGTGATTAGCCATGGTTCTGTGTGTTGTGGCTTTAGCTGTGATTAGCCATGGTTCTGTGTGTTGTGGATTTAGCTGTGATTAGCCATGGTTCTGTGTGTTGTGGCTTTAGCTGTGATTAGCCATGGTTCTGTGTGTTGTGGATTTAGCTGTGATTGGCCATGGTTCTGTGTGTTGTGGATTTAGCTGTGATTAGCCATGGTTCTGTGTGTTGTGGATTTAGCTGTGATTGGCCATGGTTCTGTGTGTTGTGGATTTAGCTGTGATTGGCCATGGTTCTGTGTGTTGTGGCTTTAGCTGTGATTAGCCATGGTTCTGTGTGTTGTGGCTTTAGCTGTGATTAGCCATGGTTCTGTGTGTTGTGGCTTTAGCTGTGATTAGCCATGGTTCTGTGTGTTGTGGATTTAGCTGTGATTGGCCATGGTTCTGTGTGTTGTGGCTTTAGCTGTGATTAGCCATGGTTCTGTGTGTTGTGGATTTAGCTGTGATTGGCCATGGTTCTGTGTGTTGTGGATTTAGCTGTGATTGGCCATGGTTCTGTGTGTTGTGGATTTAGCTGTGATTGGCCATGGTTCTGTGTGTTGTGGCTTTAGCTGTGATTAGCCATGGTTCTGTGTGTTGTGGATTTAGCTGTGATTAGCCATGGTTCTGTGTGTTGTGGATTTAGCTGTGATTAGCCATGGTTCTGTGTGTTGTGGATTTAGCTGTGATTGGCCATGGTTCTGTGTGTTGTGGCTTTAGCTGTGATTGGCCATGGTTCTGTGTGTTGTGGATTTAGCTGTGATTAGCCATGGTTCTGTGTGTTGTGGATTTAGCTGTGATTAGCCATGGTTCTGTGTGTTTTGGATTTAGCTGTGATTGGCCATGGTTCTGTGTGTTGTGGCTTTAGCTGTGATTAGCCATGGTTCTGTGTGTTGTGGATTTAGCTGTGATTGGCCATGGTTCTGTGTGTTGTGGCTTTAGCTGTGATTAGCCATGGTTCTGTGTGTTGTGGATTTAGCTGTGATTAGCCATGGTTCTGTGTGTTGTGGATTTAGCTGTGATTAGCCATGGTTCTGTGTGTTGTGGATTTAGCTGTGATTAGCCATGGTTCTGTGTGTTGTGGATTTAGCTGTGATTAGCCATGGTTCTGTGTGTTGTAGCTTTAGCTGTGATTAGCCATGGTTCTGTGTGTTGTGGCTTTAGCTGTGATTGGCCATGGTTCTGTGTGTTGTGGATTTAGCTGTGATTGGCCATGGTTCTGTGTGTTGTGGATTTAGCTGTGATTAGCCATGGTTCTGTGTGTTGTGGATTTAGCTGTGATTAGCCATGGTTCTGTGTGTTGTGGCTTTAGCTGTGATTAGCCATGGTTCTGTGTGTTGTGGCTTTAGCTGTGATTGGCCATGGTTCTGTGTGTTGTGGATTTAGCTGTGATTGGCCATGGTTCTGTGTGTTGTGGATTTAGCTGTGATTGGCCATGGTTCTGTGTGTTGTGGATTTAGCTGTGATTAGCCATGGTTCTGTGTGTTGTGGATTTAGCTGTGATTAGCCATGGTTCTGTGTGTTGTGGATTTAGCTGTGATTAGCCATGGTTCTGTGTGTTGTGGATTTAGCTGTGATTAGCCATGGTTCTGTGTGTTGTGGATTTAGCTGTGATTAGCCATGGTTCTGTGTGTTGTGGATTTAGCTGTGATTGGCCATGGTTCTGTGTGTTGTGGCTTTAGCTGTGATTAGCCATGGTTCTGTGTGTTGTGGATTTAGCTGTGATTAGCCATGGTTCTGTGTGTTGTGGATTTAGCTGTGATTGGCCATGGTTCTGTGTGTTGTGGCTTTAGCTGTGATTAGCCATGGTTCTGTGTGTTGTGGATTTAGCTGTGATTAGCCATGGTTCTGTGTGTTGTGGATTTAGCTGTGATTAGCCATGGTTCTGTGTGTTGTGGATTTAGCTGTGATTAGCCATGGTTCTGTGTGTTGTGGATTTAGCTGTGATTGGCCATGGTTCTGTGTGTTGTGGCTTTAGCTGTGATTAGCCATGGTTCTGTGTGTTGTGGATTTAGCTGTGATTAGCCATGGTTCTGTGTGTTGTGGATTTAGCTGTGATTAGCCATGGTTCTGTGTGTTGTGGATTTAGCTGTGATTGGCCATGGTTCTGTGTGTTGTGGCTTTAGCTGTGATTAGCCATGGTTCTGTGTGTTGTGGATTTAGCTGTGATTAGCCATGGTTCTGTGTGTTGTGGATTTAGCTGTGATTAGCCATGGTTCTGTGTGTTGTGGATTTAGCTGTGATTAGCCATGGTTCTGTGTGTTGTGGATTTAGCTGTGATTAGCCATGGTTCTGTGTGTTGTAGCTTTAGCTGTGATTAGCCATGGTTCTGTGTGTTGTGGCTTTAGCTGTGATTGGCCATGGTTCTGTGTGTTGTGGATTTAGCTGTGATTGGCCATGGTTCTGTGTGTTGTGGATTTAGCTGTGATTAGCCATGGTTCTGTGTGTTGTGGATTTAGCTGTGATTAGCCATGGTTCTGTGTGTTGTGGCTTTAGCTGTGATTAGCCATGGTTCTGTGTGTTGTGGCTTTAGCTGTGATTGGCCATGGTTCTGTGTGTTGTGGATTTAGCTGTGATTGGCCATGGTTCTGTGTGTTGTGGCTTTAGCTGTGATTAGCCATGGTTCTGTGTGTTGTGGATTTAGCTGTGATTGGCCATGGTTCTGTGTGTTGTGGATTTAGCTGTGATTGGCCATGGTTCTGTGTGTTGTGGATTTAGCTGTGATTAGCCATGGTTCTGTGTGTTGTGGCTTTAGCTGTGATTGGCCATGGTTCTGTGTGTTGTGGATTTAGCTGTGATTGGCCATGGTTCTGTGTGTTGTGGATTTAGCTGTGATTAGCCATGGTTCTGTGTGTTGTGGATTTAGCTGTGATTGGCCATGGTTCTGTGTGTTGTGGATTTAGCTGTGATTGGCCATGGTTCTGTGTGTTGTGGATTTAGCTGTGATTAGCCA
Source organism: Gobio occitaniae (assembly GCA_033150135.1). Taxonomy (NCBI): domain Eukaryota; kingdom Metazoa; phylum Chordata; class Actinopteri; order Cypriniformes; family Gobionidae; genus Gobio; species Gobio occitaniae. Next base: position 28,830 of record JARQWZ010003528.1, on the reverse strand, counting down.
TGGTTCTGTGTGTTGTGGATTTAGCTGTGATTGGCCATGGTTCTGTGTGTTGTGGCTTTAGCTGTGATTGGCCATGGTTCTGTGTGTTGTGGATTTAGCTGTGATTGGCCATGGTTCTGTGTGTTGTGGATTTAGCTGTGATTGGCCATGGTTCTGTGTGTTGTGGATTTAGCTGTGATTAGCCATGGTTCTGTGTGTTGTGGATTTAGCTGTGATTGGCCATGGTTCTGTGTGTTGTGGATTTAGCTGTGATTAGCCATGGTTCTGTGTGTTGTGGATTTAGCTGTGATTGGCCATGGTTCTGTGTGTTGTGGATTTAGCTGTGATTGGCCATGGTTCTGTGTGTTGTGGATTTAGCTGTGATTGGCCATGGTTCTGTGTGTTGTGGATTTAGCTGTGATTGGCCATGGTTCTGTGTGTTGTGGATTTAGCTGTGATTGGCCATGGTTGTGTGTGTTGTAAAGGGCTGTGATAGTAAGTCGAAGGTGTAACTACCACCATGTTTCACAGAATACCAACCAATCATTGCGCCGCTGGGCTACTTTCAGGCGCTGTAATATCACTGCCATGGTACGGCCACGAAGATCCGCGACTATTACGCAGGAATGAGAAAGTAGTTCTAGCCATATAGGTGTAGAAAATCACAACTCTTCATTTTCAGTTGGTCTTAGCACACGATGTAACTGTAGAAGAGTAAATGAGCCTATTTTCAAAAAAAGTGGAGTGTTCCTTTAACTCACTATACTAAAAAAGAATAAACCATCTAAAATGCTTTGAATAATCTTACCACTGAAATTAAATGTGATTTGGTTAAATGATGTTTACACTCTGACTTTGAGGATCAAATGTGCGAAGGTGCGAAGACGCCTATTGTATCCGTTGGTCATCATCCTCATCTTTTCTTGAAGTCTATCGAATCACACATAGAATAATTGTCTTGTCTAATCCACCTCATTTCATGTAGCCTTCAAGTTCATTTTCTGAAACATATCAACCAACCTTTCCTTGTTCAGTGTGCGAGGTGATGAACTGCTAGTCTGCATTCACACTTTGGAAATGGGGAAGCATCTGTTTGAGAGTTTTGAAGCACCCTAGCGTGTGAATGGCATGTTCACTCGAAACTTTGTGTCATTTTAACCGTCCTCTGACAATACAATATCAATGTGGTGGCTGCGTCACCAACTGGTCAAAGTTAAAATCTATTTTATTTCGTCATCAGTAATTATGCGTATGGCTTTGTAGACCACTTTGCCTAAAATCTGGAATTCTGTATTCAATCCATTTTTACCGTTTGTGTGCTTGGCCTTATAGCTGCTGTCTCTAATCTTGTGATTGTCTTCTTCTGTAGGTTAAATCAGAGTGATGATCTGAACATTTCTGAGAATGACATTGAAAAGCTGGCAGTGGACATGGAGAAAGAGATGTTCAATATGTGTTACACCACAGATGAGGAGTATAAGAAGAAATACCAGCGTCTCATCCTCAGCTTGAAAGATCCCAAAAACAAGGTTATTTTGTGTACATTTTCTTCACAAAATGACTGTTGTTTTCATAATGCGTGGAGTCATTCTGTTGACCCTACTATGCTTTCAGGAGCTGTGTCATCAGGTTTTGAAAGGAAACATACCTCCAGTCAGGCTCATTCATTTGAGTCAGGAGGACGTGACATTTGTCGAGGTGAAGTATTGTTTGTCACAAAAAAAAAAGAATGTTAAGTCGATTTCGCATTTCAGTTGTTGACTGTTTCTGACAGGAACCCGCTGCTGACCCTTCTGTGAAGGAGGAATCATCATCCCTTAGTTCTGTGGATGTGGAAGAACCTCCTCCTCCTGAAGAAGTGATGATCGTAGAGACCACACAGTCATTGAACACAAACACTACCTCAGTGAGTTGATCGCATCGACTTCTAGCTGAATTTTAGACAAAGTTAGTCAAAGACTTTGACGAACACACTGCGGATCATCCACTGCAGCTTCCTCACACAATCTTAAGAGTTTATTAGGGCTTTTCTTCTTAACTGCTAGAGCACAGTGCCTGTTCCTCTGAACAATCAAGCAATAAAGCCTTTGTCTATCCTTAGGAAGAGAAACTGCCTCAGTCTCAACTGAAGCAGACGCCGGCGAAGGAAGCGAGCGTTGATGCTCCAGATGTGATCGGCGGCATGTTGAAAGACACCACAGTAGAGCATAAACACCATCTCTTTGACCTTAACTGCAGGATATGTACAGGTATGACCTTCCAAAACACATATTGGAAAAAACTTCACATGCACTGCCTGCTTTCCTGCTTTATGTCTTTAAGCAGTAAGGCAGGGATCCTCAAATCTGATCCACTTCCCTGCAGCGTTTAGCTCTAACCCTAATCAAACACACCTGAACATGCTAATCAATGTCTTCAGGATCATTAGAAAGTCACAGGTAGATGAGTTTGATCAGGGTTGGAGCTGAACTCAGCAGCGCATTGGCCCTCCAGGGCACGTTTTGAGGGACCCTGAGGTATGTGGATATCACAGTGGAAATGTCCATCTGATGAAATCTGCTTATGTTATACCAGGTACTGTTTAATGTGGTGTGAGATCGCTGTAGCGCCTCAGTTCAAGAGAAGCGGCAGCTCACGTGAACTCTCCTCCGCTTGAATAGTTACAGCACAAAATAAACATGAATGAACATCTGAAGGCATGTTAAAAGAGAGAGTACAACTTACCAAAGTCCATCTCATGAATCACCCAATCAGTGTTTCAATTGCAGAAAGACATCAGTAAAACGGCTTCTAAACAATGTCATGTAACGTCACATTTACCTCATCCAGTGTCCATAAACTCATTAATCAGCTGGAAAAATGAACTCTAGAGTGGAGCATTTTGATAAAATATATGCACCATATTACATATTCATTGTGTTTAATGTCCTTCAATATTAATGCAAAAGTTTTTAAGACAGCCACCATTTTAATTTTTATATTTCCAAAAATGAATTGGAGTAGAAATATGATTATGTAATTGTAAAGTTATTATTATATCTTGGGTGTAATTTAAGTGTTTGTATACAAATAAGTACATTTTCAATATTATAGTAATGTAGTACCAACTGACACTCATGTATAGTTTACAGCTTTGGTTGAGAGATATTTTTTTTTCCTTGAGAAAGTTAGCCATGTAGCCTATTGTATCTGATTGATAATTTTGGATATATATATATATGTTCACAAGCTTTTGATTTGATCTGATTCTATATATAGATAGACAGACAGACAGACAGACAGATAGATAGAATCGGATCAAATCAAAAGCTTGTCAATAGGAATCAAATCGTGAAATTTGTGTCAATACCCAGCCTTACTTTATATCTACTTGACATGTATTTTAAAATAATTGGTCGATGTATTTACTAATCAGTATCCATAACAATAGCAATCTGAAGTATTGCTGACCACCGACTCAACAAATAGTCCCTGCAGTTTTCTTCCGTAACTTGCATGTCAAGCAAAATGAGAAGGTCAAAATAAAAACAGTTGTTAAGTTGCTGCCCTGCCCCACAGTTTAATTTGTTACTTAATGATTTTTTACCTGCAGGCCAAGTATCATCTGATAATGATCCTGAAACCAAGAAACCCAAGATGAAGACTATGAAAGATGACACAGAAAAGGAGAAGTCTTCACAGGTAGTTCACGTGACCGATGTAGCACTGGATCCACCAGCTCTGGACTCTGATATCATCGAGTCTCCTGCTTCTCCCAATGCTGAGGAGGACTTTGACTCGCGGTTACCGTCCGCAGATTTCTCTCCTGTTTTGATTCCTTCAGTTCCCACTGTGGCCATCTCAAGAAGAGATCCCCGTACAGCACAATACAGACAGACTCTGCCACCGTCTGTGGTCCCAGAGACCGTCTCGAGCCCACACCAGCATCCGCAACCAGTAAAGCCTGTCCTGGAACCTCTTAAAGAGACACCGCCACCACATGTGTCCGTACATCTGCCTGCTCCAATGCCCAAATCTATCCTCATGAAACCTTCGCCAGCTTCTCTGCACACTTCGTATAGCTCAAGGTGCATAGACGTTTTTTGATGTAACGTCCACGATAAATACAATAATTGTTCAAACGTACACGGCACAAATCATGAATGCATTCTAATCAAATGTCTCTCTTTTTCAAGACTGGCAGATTGTGATAAAGGAACAAGACAGTTTTTATCAAAACAGAGCATTTTATGGAAAGGCTTTCTTAACATGCCAACTGTGGCCAAATTCGTCACAAAGGGATACTTAATTTCTGGCTCTCCTGACTTTCTGAAAGAGGTTGGCCTTTTTAAACATAACCGAATGATTAATATTATTATTATTATTATTATTATTATTATTATTATTTTAAAGATATATTCTCTTGTTGTGAATTATTTTATCTCAAAGTATGCGGGTGGTATAAATGTGGCCAGTGGGTGTAACATGTATGCATTTTCTCTGTTTAGGACTTACCAGACACTATACAAGTTGGAGGCAGGATATTACCTCAAACTGTCTGGGAATATGTTGATCTGATAAAGACATCAGAGGCAAAGGTGAGCCCATGACCTCAAATACATTGATATATTAATGCACATTGTTTAGGTAAATGCCCATGATCAAATCCATATGCATTATTTCCATGAATACAGGAGCTGTCTTTAATCCGGTTCCATCCAGCCTCAGAAGAGGAGGAGGTTGCATATGTGTCCCTGTTTTCATATTTCAACAGTCGTAGGAGATTTGGGGTTGTTTCTAATATTTGTAAACACATCAAAGATCTTTACCTCATTCCGCTGTGTACAAAACAGTCCATCCCTGCGGCACTGCTTCCCATAGAGGGACCAGGTATATGATGCACATATTACATACTCGGGGCTCGACATTAAGCCCTTTCATGTGCTTGTCCTTCGGACAAATAAATCCGTCATTCACTTGTCCCAGTAAAACATTTGCTTGTCCTGAAAAAAATATGATTTTGTGTTGTAAATATAATTTATTCTGAAGCGGCAGTGTTCAGTCAGCTTTGACATATTTAAACCTGCAAATGTATATGTTTTTACCTTTATAAAGATATAATAAAAATAAATTAAATATAAAATTACATTTTTTAAATATATGCTTCATCTTTCATTTAAAATTCTTAAATTTGATCAATAAATTCAATGAAGCATGACAGTAAACCTCCAGTAGGTGCAGCAGGTCTTAATGAGTGATTTCATTTCATGGTTTGATTGAAAGACTCGGTGTCACAGTTTCAGTCATGATGGTATTCAGCACTCTTGGTCATGTGATGTTGCTCAACTGTATCATATGTTAAAAATATAAAAGCTCCACATTTGTAATTTTTACCACAGGAAGAGTTTCTTTGAGCTGTGCTCATTTGTTGAGATTTCTCCTTGAGAGGCTGCGTTAGTACATTATATATTATACTATTATCCACCATCAATGCCATTTACACTAAATTAATGCAGAATCATTCTTGCGTTTTGGTGATTATTTTTTGTTATTAACATTTTAATCTGGTCGGGCAAGTAAAATTCGCTTTCACTCGCCCCTTCAAAAAATCCACTTGTCCTGGACAAGCGTTAATGTCGAGCCCTGCATACTGATCTGTTTCCACATCAGGTGATAGTGATTTTGACCTTTTTATGTTATGACTTCTCTTAGGGCTTGAACTGGATCACCCTAATATCCTAATAGGGTTAGCGGTCCTTCAGAAACCGAAGCGTCTTGAGGGATTGCCGCAAGATGTTGCCGAGAAGAAATCTAGGTCCTTGGTTTGTGTGGATAAAAGGGAAACCAGCAATCCTACCTCAATAAATGATCTTGGGCAACACAACACTAAGGCTTGTGATGCTGATATTTTGCTCAACTCAAATCCTTGTGGATCTTTACCTTCGGTTGGGTTACCAGACCCAGCCAGCTCTCTGTGTGGCCCATCTTCTCTCCCTAGAGTGTCACCAGTGTTGAAACCCACCCCGTCGGTCAATGACTCCACCGATACCACCCCACTTCAAACCATACTTAACACATTATTTGGTCAAAAGAAACATGATACCACAGAGTGTAATATAAGCTCATCAACAGATAAGGTTCAGCCTTGTCAACAGTTGTGCAAATACGATGATCCAATGGAGTTAGGTGATGATGATGATGATAGGCCTTACGATCCTGAGGAGTATGATCCGGCTCTTTCTAATGGGGCCCTGGTTCCTTTGAGTCCAACCAAAGTTTTTGAGCCTAAAGTTTCATCTGTTGCCCCTTGTGAGGATGATGATGATAGACCTTATGACCCAGAGGAGGAGTACAGTGCAGTTGCTAATGCTCAAACTGTCAGAAATAATATACCCAAAACAACAGAGGTTCAAAATACAGTAGAAACCTCAACAGTTTCCAGTGATATAGCCTATGATCCAGAGGACGAGACAGTGTTTGAAGAGATGCAAAATTACCTCACAAGTAACGCTTTACCTCACAAATCCACCGTCTCTGAACACAAAATCCCCCATTATATCGATAAAATCCCTATTTCAACATTCTCTGAGCAGCAAAAAATTCTTGAAGAGTTAAATAGGCAGATAGAGGAACAGAAAAGACAGCTAGAAGAACAGACAGAAAGTCTACGCCTTCAGAAGGAAGCCATTGGTGTTTCCATGGCCCATTTCTCTGTTTCTGATGCTCTGATGTCACCACCAACAGCGTTTGGTAGGGACGAAGAGGACGAAATAGAAAAAACACCCTATTGTCCAATAATTAATCAGAATAGGGATCCACGCATCTGTCGAAACGCAAGCCAGGAGGTATTGGATGATGCTGAATGCATCACCGAAAGTGCACAAACATTATTAAACACGGAAGAGACCAAGAATATAGTAGTGGACAACTCCTTAATCACAAAGAAAGAGAAATTAGCTTCTGAGACCGCAATGACAAAGGAAGGGTCACCAGAAACTGCACAGGCACCGAACACTAAATGCTCACGTTCAGAGTATACCTACAAAAAAGGAAGCAGTAGAAGGTCCACATCGAGCACTTATAGGTCGTCAAGTAGGCGCGAACACAGCCAGCCATACCACCAAGACAGGGCGTCTTCAAGAGCATCGCATACAGCTAGAGCCTCAAAGGACGTCTCAGACAAACGCCATCGAAGCAGACCGTCTGCAGAGCATCCCTCCAGGGGAAGTGACCGACGGAGAGAGACCTCATCAAGGAAAAGGGATCAGCATCACCACCACAGAGACTCGTCTTCACCCTCGCGGTACAGGAGCAGAAGTCGGCGTTCACACTCAAGCCGGAGGGACAAATCTTCGCAGGACAACAGTGGCCAATCTCGTAAGACCGACCAGCAAGAGCTGGGACCATTGTCAGAGCACAGCGCTCAATCTTCACTGCATGAATCTGACCAGGTGTCAGGCAGTGATCGCGTGCAAACTGCATACACATCAGGACAAAGTGAGACTACTTGTAAAGACAAACAATTGCCAGAAGTTCAGCAAGGTGGTCCTTTAAATGCAAAGCAAAGCCAGACATTCCAAAATCCAGGGGAACATTGCTCTCAGCCTCTATTAAACAAGTCATTTGACAAAAATCTGCCATTTTCTAGCCGATCTGAAATTAAGAGAGATCATTTGCCCCTGAGCAAAAGTGACTCAAAATTGAAACAAGGAGCACTACAGCTTACACCCTCTCTGCACAGCAGAGGTGACACTGACCTGCCTTTACACAGAGTTACACCCGCATTACAGACACACACATTTCAGACAGACGCTTTTCACCATGACTCCATAAGTCCATCTACCCAGCCAACACATAACCGAACGGCTTATTTTTCTGAGCCTGGCCACACTGATCAAAAGAGAGGCATGCCATCAGCTCAAAGGTCGAATTATTTACATAATGAGTCGGATGAATTACATTCAGGAGATTTCCCTCAAAGATCTTTCCATTCACAACATAGATCTCAATCTGACACTGATCAATTCTATTGCGGAGAACCGCCTCAAAATAAAAGAGACTTTTTTATGCATGATGCAGACCACAAAAATCAACCTTGTGCATCTCAAAAAGAGGAAGGATTCCCCACGTGGGAGCATGGCAGGTTTGATCACCAAAAACACCCGAACCACATGCTCAGGAGATTTCCACTGGAGGAGACAGACCAGGCCCATCAAAGTCAGAAACCCAGGCCTGCCCAGTTACATGAGGGCAGTTTTCAAGAATCTGAAACTGGTAGAGCGTCTCACAAAAAATTTAGATCTTACATGCAGGGGCAAGATTTTCAAAAGGATGAATCTGTCCAGTTTCAGCAAACAGAGTCACTATTAGGGCCTGTCCCTGTGCACAGGGGCAATTTCAGACCCCATAATCCTAGAGAGCATTTTCAGCCTTCCACATTTGATAAGTGGAAACCATCAGGAGAGCACCCGCCTGCCCCCATGAGGAAACTGAGGAGTCCTACATTTGGTCAGCCCAGGGACCAATCCTCTTTTGAAGCAAGTGGACATGCTTCTCCCCGAGATATTTGTGAACTACAAAGCCCTGACTGCCATCAGACATTTGCAGAGGATGCAGAAGACCGAATGCAAACAAGTTTTTCTAGACGGGCTCCAACACACACTCAAGACCCGGCAAGTGGGGCAACGCACAGCCAGTTTGAAGGACCGCTATATGCTGAAGTCAAAGGTCAACCAAGAGGGCTTCAGAAATCTGAGTTTAGAGGACAAGGAAGGGGCGTTAGTGGGACATTTTTTGCAAGGGGTAGTAAAATGAATCGACCTCGCTTTGATTTACCACAGCAGTTTTTGGGCCAAAGAGAACACTCTCCTGATTTACATGGGCCGAGAAGATCTTCACCTCAAAATTGTGACCATTTTGACGACAACAATGAAGCCCATTCATCTGGTTTCCCCAACCATTCCACCCCTACTCCGTTTAAAAAACCACAACATCAAAATCCATGTGAGATTCAAAATTTGGGGCAACCGCGCGCAGCTTTTGAAAGCCAACTAAAACAGACAAATATACGCCCGTTACGACGATCCGGTCCACTTCTCCCCACTCCACCTGGAGGTCCAATTAATCCGAACACTTCCCAGGGACACTGGCATAACTCCCACAATGAGTGTGACCGGTCACAGGGACCACCTGACATAAGACAAGGCCGTGTTGCAAAGGACCTCAGTGGACATTGCATTCGTGAAGAGAAGCCAAGCATTGGTAACCGTTTTAAACTTCCGCGACGTGATGACTCCAGTTTACTTCAGGATGAACAGGTGGGGTATGAAAGTAGAGAGGAAGAACCAAGGGTTCAGGACAGAAGTTATGGACATGCATCCAGAAGATCAAGAGGACGCAATGGCAGATATAGAGGTGAAACAAGGGCAAATATGTGGAGATAACACAACGGAGAAGGAAAATATGAGTAGTCAAGACTTCAACTACTATTGACTGACTTCAAGGTGCAGATGTTCACAAGGGGAATAAAGGAACAAGTTCAAGCATAGACGGACCTTGTACATTGATAGATCTCAGTCAGAATACATTGTTCTGCAAAGTGAAGCAGTTTTTGATGAATCTATTTGATGTTTCTTGAAAGATTGAAGGTTTGTTCACCCTGCCATTTCAACTTCCTTAACGTTGATTGCTGAAAAAGAAACTTTGTTTTGTTTTGTGGAAGCAGGACATGTTCATTTAAACTACTGACAAAAGTCTGTGAATGTTTTATTTTTATTTTTTTATCTCTTGCGATTACGAAAAATGTTCTCATGAGCTATAAATAGCAGTGTACATTTATGTTCATAGATTTTTAAGTACTTTTCTAAATGTACATTTGTAAGTAATTCAGTACTTCAAAAAAATGGTGCCCTGTCTATTTCCACTGTTTTCATTTAGTAAACAACTGAACCACAACGTCTGACCAGTGCACTTGTTTTTTCAAAGGGATACTCCAGCCAAAAATAAAACATTTTTTTTTTACTCATCCCCATGTGCTTCCAAAACCACATTTTCTTCTTCTGCAGATATTTTGAAGAACATTATGAACCAAACCGCATCGGAGCCTATTAACTTCCACTGCATGGTCAAAAACACTGAGACATGTATCTTGTGATCCACAGACAAAAGCACGTCGATCGTAGATGAATAAATAATGGCAAAATGTTACGTTATTGGGTGGTGTGTCCCTTTAAATATTACTATGGAGAAATATTATGTGGCTATAACCATATTAAAATTACATCTCGTAATGCATGGGTATCTTTATTGGATAAGGTAGACAGTTTTTGACAAACATTGATGGATTCTGACCACATTGAAGGAGAAAGTGCAAATGCGTGTCATAGGTAGTCCTATAAAGGTTAATTAAAGCTAGTAAATACATTTAGAATAATGAATGAATCAGGAGCTAAGTTTACTTTTGCCTATTTTTATTAAAAAAGTAATATTCTTTTTTTTATAGACAAGTTTCTTGAACACTTAAATACAGCAACAATGACAACATTAACTAAACAAAATGCAAGACAATGGAAAAAAATCGTAGGTAAATGTATAAATTCAGAAATGCACAATTCAATGGGGCAGTAGATCAAGTTAATTTCACCGTTTTGACACTTTTTTTGTTGTCAATCGTTTTAATGTCATAAATTATTTAATTTGGTTAACTTATTGTTAAAGAAAATTTACATTTATGAATAAAATATTTGAAAGTAGGTAACGTGAACAGAAATAATTGTAATGTCTGTGGATGTCTAGTGAAGTGGTTGGTGGATGTGATTTGTATATATGCATATGATCCTGTTAATGGGTCTTTCCAGGTTTGATATATAAGTTATTACTGAAGTAAGTCGCGTGATTGAGCCTGTAATAAGGGTCTCAATCCGCGATATTTACCACAAAAACCGGCCGGCGGGCTGCGCGTGACGTCATAGCGACGCCATTTGTTTTCTGTGTCAGCCGTTCAGTGTCAGGTAAGGCCAGTCCTCCTCATTAATCACTTATAATCAGCTGTTTTCACTATCTACATTACGCTCACGATTCTGAGACTGTGTGTGCTTAATTGACAAGGTTATTAATGGGCGTGATGGAGTCAGTCAGACTTTAAATCCGGGATGTAATGGCGGGAAAACTCGGGAAGTTGAAGCTGTATTTTGGTTAAATATAACATTATAATTTCCTTGTTAACTGTTTAAACGGGTCTGTTGTCTCAATCAATTACTCCTCCATTTACAAAACCAGTATAGCAATAACTTATAGCTGACAAGGATAACTTTACCGTTATTATTACTACTGTAAAAGTTGACATGAAATGGCCTCCACCACCCATTTACTCTGCTACCAATATAAACTCATGCTACACCGTTTGATTCGAGTTAAACTGCATATTCAATGAGACAAACATGATTTAATCCATTGATCGTTGTTTAGATTGTGATTGCCAACTTCAGAAGAGGAAAATAGGGGACACTCAAAATATTTGTATTGTAACGTTATGTCAATTTCAGTGTGTATGAAAGGTTCTCAGGCATAAACATTTGTTTTGCTTAGCCTGTTTATGTACAGCTGAATTCTATAAAAGCATTTTATGTCACAAAAAGTCCTGTTACACACAAAAAGCATCGTTCAAAATAAACCAACAAAAAAACAAAATGTCAGCATTGATCTGAAATAGAACAAAACAAACATTTGTAATTTTTTTTTTGAAAGAAATGAATGAAATTAATCATTTTATTCACCAAGGAGGCATTAAATTGATCAAAAGTGACAGTAAAAGACAATTAATAATGTTGCAAAAGATTCTGTCTCAAATAAATGCTGTTCTTTTCAACTTTCTATTCATGAAGAATCCTGAAAAAATAAAATGTAACATGGTTTCCACACAGATATGAAGCAGCACTACTGTTTTCAACATTGATAATAATCATAAATGTTTCTTGAGCAGCAAATCCTCATATTATAATGATTTCTGAAGGGTCATGTGACACTGAAGACTGGAGTAATGATGCTGAAAATGCAGCTTTGATCACAGGAATAAATCACACTTTACTGTATATTCACAGCTGCTTTACATTATAATAATATTTCACTGTTTTTACTGTATTTATGATCTGAGCTGAAGTGACTCTTTCAGAAACATTAAAAATCATACTAAACCTTTTGAACGGTAGAATATTAAATATCATCAACTATTCAAAACGAGGTCATAACATTTTTAACTAAATGTTGGTGCAACTGTTATAAGCCGATGCACAAATAAAAATGTATAATTTTCAATCAAAGAGAACTTCGATAATTAGTTCAATATTCTCAATAATGAGGTCCAAGGTTAATACGCGAGTTACTTAAATGTAAAATGTTTTTCTCTATTTAAATATGTTAACTTACAATCTTGAAAGACTAGGGTTGGGTACCGTCCACATTTGAACCGCTACCTGAAATGTAGTTTTTCCGGTACTTTAGGGATGTTTCCCTCAATAACTGCAGAAACTGTCAGTCATTTATAGACGTGTTATTGACATTATGCCAGATCTGTCCCTGTCTGACATTTACTGTAATATTTACCAGTGAATAAGGCAACTAGCTGCTTAATGAACTGAATTACCATTTTAATTTAATTTTAATTTAATTTCTATGAAAAGATTTCCCACAAATCCTGTGTTGTGTATTATCTGGACATAAAACATTAATTTAATTTAATTAAACAAACTTTTTTGACAAACAAACTGAGCACAACTGAGTTTTATACTGTTCAAATTAAAACATGCAAGACAAATAGTGATTTATTACTTAAAGTTTTGATAATGTATTATTATTACATTAGTATTATTATCACATTGAGGCGTTTCTAAACTCTACTGTACTACAGTGATATATTTGTCGAGTTAGACCGAACGTTTATTTTGACGGGTTGAAAGAGCTTTGTGTGAATATATTACCGTTGAGTTTCTGTGTGTTTAGGATATTACGGTAGTTGCTCATGAAGTGACTCTGGAGGTGAAGTTCATGTATTCATATGAGATGGAAACAATTCTGTGTGTGTGTGTGTGTGTGTGTGTGTGTGTGTGTGTGTGTGTGTGTGTGTGTGTGTGTGTGTGTGTGTGTGTGTGTGTGTGTGTGTGTGTGTGTGTGTGCGCGTGTGGGCATGTGTGTGTGTGTGTGTGTGTGTGTGTGTGTGTGTGTGTGTGTGTGTGGACTGGTAATCCCTACGTTATGGGGACAAAATATCCCCACAAAGATGGCAATATCCGAAATCCTCGTCCTTGTGGGGACATTTTTAGGTCCCCATGAGGAAAACATCTTATAAATCAGACTAAGTGATGTTTTTTGAAAATGTAAAAATGCAGAATGTCTCCTGTGATGGGTAGGTTTAGGGGCTGTGTGTGTGTGTGTGTGTGTGTGTGTGTGTGTGTGTGTGATGGGTAGGTTTAGGGGCAGTGTAAGGGGATAGAATATACGGTTTGTACGGTATAAAAACCATTACGCCTATGGAAAGTCCCCATAAAACATGAAAACCCAACATGAGTGTGTGAGTGTGAGGCAAATGAAACCACGCGTCTGCTTCATTCCTTCACACAGAGACACACAGAACACGCAGGATTCATGTTTAAATAGTGTTTTTACGGTTTAATATTCACTAGTCCATATCACCAGATGCGTTCTCAGGCACTGAAATGTGCACCGATTGATTTAATGTGAATCAGTGCTCGGTTGTACCGACGTAATTCGGGCGGTGCCCTTAAAAGTACCGAGTTCGGTACCCAACCCTACCCACAACTGTTTATTATTATCATTATTTAAACGCATAACAACATGTGTCAGAGTAAAGGAGTCAGTTGTGGGCTCTGATATTATTGTGACTTTAACAGCATCTGAACTCTTTCAGGATGAGCTCGTCTACGGCCTGTAAGACTCATGCAGACGAGCATCGTGTGTGTGAACCGGCCGCAGTTTGCCAGAGTTCCCAGTTCAGCCTGATGGAGCTGAATGAGGTGGAGTACCTGCAGCACATCATCCAGAGCCACATGGATGCCCAGGGGCCGGAGACGGACAGCTCAGGCTTCTCTCAGCTGGAGGAGAGCCTGTCCGATGACTCCGAGCCGCGGATCCAGGAGATGCTGCTGGAGAGCGGGCACAGCGTGCTGGGGTGCGAGGGCACGCCTGAGGGCGGGGCAGAGGTGCCAGCTCAGTGTGCTGTAGAGGAGAGGGCAGATGTGTGCCAGCGGAGGGCGGGGCCGAGCCCGCCGGCACGAGTCTGCCTGGAGAAAAGGTGCAATGCAACCTGTGATGATATGTGTGTTTATTCTATTCACTCGTAATCAGTGTTGGGGAAAGTGACTTTGAAAAGTAATGCGTTACAATATTGCGTTACTCCCTTAAAAAGTAACTAATTGAGTTGCTTAGTTACTTTTTAAGAAAAGTAATGCGTTACAATATTGCGTTACTCCCTTAAAAAGTAACTAATTGAGTTGCTTTGTTACTTTTTAAGAAAAGTAATGCGTTACAATATTGCGTTACTCCCTTAAAAAGTAACTAATTGAGTTGCTTAGTTACTTTTTAAGAAAAGTAATGCGTTACAATATTGCGTTACTCCCTTAAAAAGTAACTAATTGAGTTGCTTAGTTACTTTTTAAGAAAAGTAATGCGTTACAATATTGCGTTACTCCCTTAAAAAGTAACTAATTGAGTTGCTTTGTTACTTTTTAAGAAAAGTAATGCGTTACAATATTGCGTTACTCCCTTAAAAAGTAACTAATTGAGTTGCTTAGTTACTTTTTAAGAAAAGTAATGCATTACAATATTGCGTTACTCCCTTAAAAATTAACTAATTGAGTTGCTTAGTTACTTTTTAAGAAAAGTAATGCGTTACAATATTGCGTTACTCCCTTAAAAAGTAACTAATTGAGTTGCTTAGTTACTTTTTAAGAAAAGTAATGCGTTACAATATTGCGTTACTCCCTTAAAAAGTAACTAATTGAGTTGCTTAGTTACTTTTTAAGAAAAGTAATGCGTTACAATATTGCGTTACTCCCTTAAAAAGTAACTAATTGAGTTGCTTTGTTACTTTTTAAGAAAAGTAATGCGTTACAATATTGCGTTACTCCCTTAAAAAGTAACTAATTGAGTTGCTTAGTTACTTTTTAAGAAAAGTAATGCGTTACAATATTGCGTTACTTTCTTAAAAAGTAACTAATTGAGTTGCTTAGTTACTTTTTAAGAAAAGTAATGCATTACAATATTGCGTTACTCCCTTAAAAAGTAACTAATTGAGTTGCTTAGTTACTTTTTAAGAAAAGTAATGCGTTACAATATTGCGTTACTCCCTTAAAAAGTAACTAATTGAGTTGCTTTGTTACTTTTTAAGAAAAGTAATGCGTTACAATATTGCGTTACTCCCTTAAAAAGTAACTAATTGAGTTGCTTAGTTACTTTTTAAGAAAAGTAATGCGTTACAATATTGCGTTACTTTCTTAAAAAGTAACTAATTGAGTTGCTTAGTTACTTTTTAAGAAAAGTAATGCATTACAATATTGCGTTACTCCCTTAAAAAGTAACTAATTGAGTTGCTTAGTTACTTTTTAAGAAAAGTAATGCGTTACAATATTGCGTTACTCCCTTAAAAAGTAACTAATGGAGTTGCTTAGTTACTTTTTAAGAAAAGTAATGCGTTACAATATTGCGTTACTCCCTTAAAAAGTAACTAATTGAGTTGCTTAGTTACTTTTTAATAAAAGTAATGCATTACAATATTGCGTTACTCCCTTAAAAAGTAACTAATTGAGTTGCTTAGTTACTTTTTAAGAAAAGTAATGCATTACAATATTGCGTTACTCCCTTAAAAAGTAACTAATTGAGTTGCTTAGTTACTTTTTAAGAAAAGTAATGCGTTACAATATTGCGTTACTCCCTTAAAAAGTAACTAATGGAGTTGCTTAGTTACTTTTTAAGAAAAGTAATGCATTACAATATTGCGTTAATTTCTTAAAAAGTAACTAATTGAGTTGCTTAGTTACTTTTTAAGAAAAGTAATGCGTTACAATATTGCGTTACTCCCTTAAAAAGTAATTAATTGAGTTGCTTAGTTACTTTTTAAGAAAAGTAATGCGGTACAATATTGCGTTACTCCCTTAAAAAGTAACTAATGGAGTTTCTTAGTTACTTTTTAAGAAAAGTAATGCGTTACAATATTGCGTTACTCCCTTAAAAAGTAACTAATTGAGTTGCTTAGTTACTTTTTAAGAAAAGTAATGCGTTACGTTACTTTTGCGTTACTTTTTCTCACCTGGGCTGGGCTTGTTTTTGTTTTTGTTTATAACAAAAAAGTTATATTTTTGTGCAACGGCAAAGACCTCTTCATACCAAAAATTAAATAATAAGCCCCAGGCTGAGGTAAAAATGCAATTTCACACATGAACAGTTGAGGGCGCAGCTCTAGATAATGGAGGAATAGATGCAGGAGAAAAAAGTTTTACCAATAAAAACAAAAAATCTAGTAATTTTCATCATCAAAGGTCAGCAGCAAGACATTGGTAGATTAAATATAAAGGTAGATTATGCATGAAAATAGTTGTTTTATTTAACATTTAATTATTGCAGGTTTGCATATTACTCTGATTTAGCATTTGACTGATTTTAATCATTTTGAGGAGTACAGAATCTATATTGTGCAAGTGAGATAAAATAAATTTAGTCTGGAACTACAGTTACCCTCATGTTCACACACACGCCTCTGCACTTATATTTCTCAACATGGGGGCAGGAGAGCTGTCAGTCAAATTAATGTGAAAACTCAGATTAAAGATTAAAAAAATCTAACCCTATATAACAACAAACTGAACAAAACGAGGGAGAAACGCGGAAGACCATTTCAAAGGTCTAAGGATATTTTCAGTACATTTAAGAGCACTACAGTCTGAACAACTGACACACGTCAGTTTAACACAGAAAGAATAAAGCAGTTACATTCGCCCATTCTTCTTTGAATTGTCAAGTCTATTTATTAAGTCAGTTAACTCAGATTTAGTTTCAGTTTTAAATCAGTTTTAAATTTGAAAAGTAATGCGTTACTTTACTAGTTACTTGGAAAAAGTAATATCATTACGTAACTCAAGTTACTTGTAATGCGTTCCCCCCAACACTGCTCGTAATGTTAGGTTTTTTTTCATAAATTGTAAAAAAAATATGGACGTAGTGTCCGTGACGTCACCCATAGGATTCTGAAGAGCAGTTTTGAAGTCGGCCGTCGCCATCTTGGCAGTGTGTCACCGCGCATCACTCCCGAATAACTGATAATGGGCAAAGAGGCGGGACGTGGGCGGAGCTTAAGTGACGTGATGACTAACAGACAGCAGACAAACGGCAATCCACCTGTCACTCAATCTTCAGTGTTGTCGTGCGTCGTTTATCGTGCAGGGTACAGGGAGAAACGATAAACGAGAGCCGATAAACCTCTCCCAACCGGCGATCGGATGGTCGGATGAATTTCTGATGAAAAAATGAGAACGTTTTTCATGTTTAACAAGTTGTTTTTGAAATAAAGCTGCTCTTAAAGCTACACTGTAATATTTTCCCCCATCTAGTGGTGAACTTGTATATGACCATCCAGAGAATATTAGTTTCTCTTCCTCTCAATTCTGATTTCGTTTTAACTCCTACGGTGGCTGATTTAGTCCAAGATTAACATGAATTCCAGCTCGACCTCGTCCACATTGGACACGGTGCCATCGAGTGTTAAAACGCCAAAGGTGAAGCTTGAATTTACGGGAATGTCCCTCTTTGGCTAATGTACTTTCAAGATGGAGGGCCAACATGGCGACCCGCATTCAACCCCTCACCCGTATGTGTTTACAATGGCATATTATAAACTTACGAGAATACTTAAAAGTAAATATACATTTATGAGCACATATATTTTTGAAAGAACTAAGTGTTTTTAGCTAAGAATAAATATAAAAAGTTACACAGTGTAGCTTTAATTTTCATTGATGATATTGCAGGGTTCAGACTTGTATTATATTATAGACAGATAGTATATTATGTTAATCATTTTAATTATAGGCCTGTAATTCCTTGTATAATCGACCTAAATGTTTTAAATAATTTTCAATGAGGCGTAAGCTAATCTATGTAATCTTTTATTATCCTCGCAGTGTGTCAGTTATGCGGCTATGCGGCCTACCCTAATAATAATTTAATACATAAATTAGAAATGCTAAATCCTCTTGATATCGATCAGTGTATCAGCGCAACCGGGGTTTATCGCGCAGATTTCACACATAGTGTGAGCAGTCAAGACACGGCTCGCCGATCAGACCGTACAGGGTGAGCACATAAATTGCTGTGGAGATGGAAATGTCTACCACTGCGTGATGCCACAATATGGGGAATTAGAAAGTTGTTTTGGCAGTTTGATTTCAACAATTGCTCTTGTCACAGTTGCCAGGTTTCCATCCAAGGATTTCTTTTTGCGAAAAAAAGTTTCAGCGCATCAAAATGTCTACCGATATATCTGATGGAAATGCCAGTTATCGTTACATTTTTGCAAATGTTGACACAATCTTTTTCCATTTAACTTTAGTGTATAAATTCTATATCGATACGTCAAATGTCGCAAAAAAAATTGTTTGGACTTTTTGTTGAGAAAAACGTTACTAATCGTAAATAAATGTGGCGTCACATGACAGAATTAGCCTATGCAGGGCTCTAGACGTGACCAAAATGTTTGCGTATGCAACCATTATTTGAGAATATGTGAGTTTTGATGTTAAAATATGACATGTCACTATTTTTACTGCGCTGCTCACGCTCAATCAAAGTGAAAGCACACTTTGAATGGACAAAATAAGTAAGATTTCACTAGTGCTGGGCGGTATAACGGTTCATAACGAGTACCGGTATTTATTTTTGTTATGAGATTAATTTTGATTATACCGCGGTATATGTCACTTGAACAACGTTTGGAAAGCAGCGCCGGTTCGAACAAACCACCCCTAACTGCCAAAGGTCCAGAATTTAAGTCCATTTTTGTAATAAACAGGTTATTTTAAGTAATGACGGCCAATAATTCGAATCTGGACCTCTGTATTTTTCCGATGTGTAGGCTATAAATGTTGTGAAATAATTGTCTATAGTATTACTTTAATGCAGCAGATATTGCACAGCACCAAGATCTTCTCATCTGAGCTGCCTATGGTCTGTCACCGCTCGTCAGCGTAAAAACATTTAAGAGGACCAATCAAAACTAAGTAGGCGGGCTTTATGTTCACAGAAGCAGCTGAGCGCAAATTCCTGCGCAACGCTTAGTAAACGCTCATAAAGTGCGAGATAAGATGTAAGTAGCCTAACTAAACATTTCATATTTGGCAGCTGTTTTAGGAATGAAATGTTAAACTACCGATAAAAATAATCATGCAAACTAATACACCTTTGTCTAATTTTGCCATTTTTTATTTAAAATAGGTATATAAATACATATATAATTTACACACACACATGTGTGTGTGTGTGTGTATAATGACATGGGTATTACAAAAAGAGGGTGAAATATGAGGACGTTCCCCATGTCCTCACTTTTCAAAATGCTTATAAATCACACAAAATGAGTTTTTTTTCACAGAAAGTGAACTGCACAGTCTCCTGTGAGGGTTAGGTTTAGGGGCAGGGGCAGTGTGTGTGTGTGTGTGTGTGTGTGTGTGTGTGATGGGTAGGTTTAGGGGCAGGGGCAGTGTGTGTGTGTGTGTGTGTGTGTGTGATGGGTAGGTTTAGGGGCAGGGGCAGTGTGTGTGTGTGTGTGTGTGTGTGTGTGTGTGTGTGATGGGTAGGTTTAGGGGCAGGGGCAGTGTGTGTGTGTGTGTGTGTGTGTGTGTGTGTGTGATGGGTAGGTTTAGGGGCAGTGTGTGTGTGTGTGTGTGAGGGGTAGGTTTAGGGGCAGTGTGTGTGTGTGTGTGTGTGTGTGTGTGTGTGTGTGTGTGTGTGTGTGTGTGTGTGTGAAGGGTAGGTTTAGGGGCAGTGTGTGTGTGTGTGTGTGTGTGTGTGTGTGTGTGTGTGTGTGTGTGTGTGTGTGTGTGTGTGTGTGTGTGTGTGTGTGTGTGTGTGTGTGTGTGATGGGTAGGTTTAGGGGCAGGGGCAGTGTGTGTGTGTGTGTGTGTGTGTGTGTGTGTGTGTGTGTGTGTGTGTGTGATGGGTAGGTTTAGGGGCAGTGTGTGTGTGTGTGTGTGGTGTGTGTGTGTGTGTGTGTGTGTGTGTGTGTGTGTGTGTGTGTGTGTGATGGGTAGGTTTAGGGGTAGTGTGTGTGTGTGTGTGTGTGTGAGAGGTAGGTTTAGGGGCAGGGGCAGTGTGTTTGTGTGTGTGTGTGTGTGTGTGTGTGTGTGTGTGTGTGAAGGGTAGGTTTAGGGGCAGTGTGTGTGTGTGTGTGTGAGTGATGGGTAGGTTTAGGGGCAGGGGCAGTGTGTGTGTGTGTGTGTGTGTGTGTGTGTGTGTGTGTGTGTGTGTGTGTGTGTGTGTGTGTGTGAGGGCTAGGTTTAGGGTCAGTGTAAGAGGATAGAAAATACGGTTTGTACGGTATAAAAACCATTACGCCTATGGAATGTCCTCACATTTCACAAAAACAAACGTGTGTGTGTGTGTGTGTGTGTGTGTGTGTGTGTGCAGCAAAGTATATGCCAAGTAATTAAAGCACCTTTGTTTCCTGGCCAATTATACGTTAGTGATCCTACAAATATAAATTTAGTGACTTCTTCAAAACTTCATGTTTCACAACATGAAACAAACACACGTTAGCTTCGAGTTCTGACACGTGAATTTGTGATTTAAACTTTGTGGGGAAGTTTTGATTATCCATGCCAAATAACAGTGTGTGTTTGGACTGAAAAAAAGTGGTACATAATCTCGGTTAGTAATTTGACAACATTGTAGTAAATATGATGTGAAAAAGGTCAACTTTTTGGAAAAGACCCCTCTTTCACTAGGCTGGCTACGAGCCTGACTTAAAGAGACCGGAGAGAGCGCGTTTTGAGTTTTTTATGGACCCATTTCATATACTCTAGTGCTCTAAACACTATGTGTATGTGTAATATGTGTATGCGCACATATTTCTTCAAATGAAATGTATGCAAACAAGGACACTGATACTACAGCCGTACATCTGATCACGATGCGTTATTCTGATACACAGAAGACGATGCAAGTTAATAAATAGACTTGACAATTCAAAGAAGAATGGGCGAATGTAACTGCTTTATTCTTTCTGTGTTAAACTGACGTGTGTCATTTGTTCAGACTGTAGTGCTCTTAAATGTACTGAAAATATCCTTAGACCTTTGAAATGGTCTTCTCCCTCGTTTTGATAGTTTGTTGTTATATAGGGTTAGATTTTTTTAAATGCTTAAGGTGCCCTCAACTCAGTTTTTTTTTCATATTCTAATATTCATGTGTCTGTAATGAGTGTGTTGCAGATCTGTGTTTTATTGGTTGTTGTCTCCCCACAGCATCATTTTGTGGGGCTTTGCAAACCTGTATTTATTCTAGTGGGCTGGAGTTTTTCTACAATATTCACTCATGACAGTAAAATAAGGCATTCTTAGTCAATCTCCTGCAGTATTTCCTCTCTCAATCAGCAGAAAATGTGATTAACACCCTGTTGTGCATAGGGGGGAAAAATACCGTCATATACAATGAAAGCGATATCATTTAGAAAAATACCGTGATATAAATTTGTAAACTTGCTTTTAATTATTCAGTTTAGGTGAAAGTATGATGTATTATAAAAAAACTAAAGTAAACTATTCAGAAAATATTCTTCTAGTTTATTATGTAATAGGCTAACACAGGTATAGGCTCTAGTACTATTCAAATAAACCTTTTTTTCTCCATAAAGTTTTCTTTATGTAAACATATGGAAGTAGGACTGAAATGACATGAACAGAGCTGTTTTGATTGTGTTTGGTGTTTACCATTGACACTTCCCCATATTAACAAACTTTCAAGACTGTCAAGTTTATAAATGACCAACTTATAAAGTCAAATAGTGTCTTTGTAAAGAAATGCCCTCTTATATGTAGCGTTGGAGCCGCTGCTGTGACGCTTTTTACACATTCACTTTGTCAATAACAAAACAGGGCAAAAAGTGGATGGAAACTTGGCTTGTGAGGATGAATTTTTGAGGTCTAAAATGAAGGTATAATACCTTAAATACCTTTGTTGTTGCCTCTTTTGCACTAGAGAATTTGTTAAAGGGGTCATATGATGCCTGGGTCAAAAATGGTCTTCTGTGGTAGCTGGCGAACACACTCATCCACACACACAGTATAGCACCCTAGCCATGTGACCTGAGAGCCAAATCCAAAATAAATGCAAACAAACCATTTGTAATTTTAACTCATCCTATTTATCAGTGAAATAAAAAATAATCACTGTCAGGACAGATCATAAAACAAATGTGCTTGGCACTATTTTATATGAAAAAATCTCTAAATTTGAATTTAAAAGTCACTGACTGATTTGAAAAGTTGACAGCGAACTAACACATTACATAGAAAAGTGGCAGGTCTGTTCTTTTGCATTTACATTAATCCACAGATCATTTTGACATGCAGTATCAGATTTTGTCCTGTCCATTGCTATGGTTATCACTGGTTCAATCACACATTTAAATACGCTTGTCAATCCAGAACCTTTGGCATGAAAAGTATACATTATACACAGAAAGTGAGCAAGGATCTCTGCCATTATAATCACAGAAGCTGTCAGTTACAACGCGAGATACACAAAGCGGCACTCACGTGAAAACTCCTGTTATAATCAATGAATCTCTTATTGACATCATGCTTATACTCTGTTGGTTATAATGAAAGTATTCGCGAGTGTGCAGAACTCACTTTGAACAAGAACTCTACCGTTTTAAAGGGTGAGGAGTGGATTCAGACTAAAACCCATCTGATTGGCCATTGGGGAAAATCTAAATAAAGTCTAAACTAGCAAAATGATCTGCCAATGGGGTAAGAAAATAATCTTGTTTCTGTTTGGGACAAAAACAATCTGCTTCATTGGCAGATCATTTTGCTCTCCAGAAAACAAGAACAAATTTCTTATGTCATTTGACTTATCTAGTAAATGCATCTCGATTTAAGAATTCTTATTATTTTACCTGGAAACAAGACAAAAATACTAAATAAGAAAAGCATTTTTCCAGTGTATAGAGTTTCCTTGGTTACCTCTGGAAACAAAGCAGCACCAGCTTCTTTTTAAACACTACTTTAATAGGCATCATACGGAGGTAAGATTAAAAGAAAATCAGTCATATAAGTCCCCCACTATACTTTAATGTGTAATTGAATTGCACCAGTGAGCTTGCTCTGCCCGGTACATGTAAATCCATGTAGTTTACAAACATTGGATCATGAGCGGCTCGCGTGTAAATGATGCAGCTGCTCATTACTTTTGAGACTGTAGAATCACACTAAGCCTGATCTCGATTTCAATTTTGTTTCAATAAATTGTGCAGTATTTATTTTTTATTGTACATTTTTAAACATTAGCTTTTCATCAACTCACCGTTTGAGAAACCCTGTTTTAGGTCAAAGGGGTTTGACTGATATAAAAACAGTTTGAGTTTCGCTGCTTTAAATCACTGCTGTCTCAATTTTGACATGATTTGTCTTCCAGATTTGTATCAGTGCTTTGTCACTCCACAAACACTCCAGGAATACCCACACATGCACAAATAGAGAAGTGGAGTAAACCAGACAAGATGGTGAAAATGCAAGGCACTCATCCATACGAAGGACATCTGTTCAAAACTGTAGGTGCTTATCTTCATGTCATTCAGTATTTGTTTGTTCCCGAGTTCTGCTGTTTGTTTGTTTACTGTTGGTGATGAGTGATGCCCTATGGTCTTTGTCTTCCTCTTTTATTGGAGGGTGTTCAACAGTCAGAGCTGGTCATCCCTACAGAGTATCAGACCTGGAGTTTCCGAGCAGATACAGGTTCAGAGTCAGGGATGCGAGCTCCGTTTGTCATTTACACGGACCCTGCGGACCAGAAAACTGCCCCCACGCTCCACAAGAGTAAGACTCTTTAAAGCAGTTCACTCAAACATAAAAAAATATCTTCATTATGATTTACTGTTCATCATAAAACGAGTGATTCATCAGCAAATGATAGTTATTATAAATGCCTTTCTGTTTTTCTACAGCTATATGAGTTTCCTTCATCATTGGAAAGCGTTTTTTCCATACAGTGATCAGGGGCTGCCAAGCTCCAAAAATGACAAACAAAAAAGCACCATGAAAGTTCTCCATATGACCTATGCATGCACTAAACGTGCACTTAAATGCACTCATCACTGTAAAGCTGCTTTGAAACAATCTAAAAACGCTATATAAATGAAGATGACGACTTAAAGTAACAAATCTACAAAAAAAGATTTGTCTCATTTTTAGTTTCATAATCACAACATATTTTTGAGCAGCATTCAGCACATTTGAGACACAGGACACATCTAGCAGCGTGCACACACAAACACACACACACTCTCTCACACACACTCTCTCTCACACACACATGTTTGTTTTTGTGAAATGTGAGGACATTCCATAGGCGTAATGGTTTTTATACCGTACAAACCGTATTTTCTATCCCCTTACACTGCCCCTAAACCTACCCATCACACACACACACACACACACACACACACACACACACACACTTCCCCTAAACCTACCCATCACAGGAGACTGTGCAGTTCACTTTCTGTGAAAAAAACCTCATTCTGTGATTTATAAGCATTTTGAAAAGTGAGGACATGGGGAACGTCCTCATATTTCACCCTCTTTTTGTAATACCCATGACATTATACACATTTGTGTCCTGATATTTCAAAAAAACATGCCCACACACACACACACACACACACACTCTCTCACAATTATAAACATATTAACAAGTGTACATCATTTTGTGCATCCTGAAACTCTCATGAGCAGCGTTTGCATTCATATTAAAGTCAAGTCAGCTTTATTTATATAGCCTTTATACAATACAGATTGTTTCAAAGCAGCTTCACAGTGATAACAGGAAAATGTGCAATTATGTGCATTTCAGCTGTACAGCAGCTCTAAACAGAAACAGTGTCATTGTTCAGCTGAAGTCAGTTCAGTGTTCATTCAGTTCCATTCAATAACTGTATAAAGTTCATCAATTATGAAATTAGTTCAATCCAGCTCTAAAGCACCTCTGCAGAAAACAGTGCTGTCATCATCATCAGCTCAGCTCTCATCAGTGCAGTCACATCAGTAATAATGAATATTATGTCTCCACAACTAAGCAAGCCAGATTATATGACAATTTGGATGACCTACAGGTGATTTACAAATATTTTTAAACCACCCCCCAATTATCATTTCTTCCTGACAGATGTGTTCAAACTCACTCGTTCCAGCTCATCATTCCTCTACGAGTTGTATTTTGGATAGTGCAAGTGTACACTTGAAAATCAGTGTGGGTATAAAGCAGTGAATGAATGAATCCATTTTGAGTCACTCGCATATGCATTTAACATATTTAACATTAAATCATTTAGCAGATGCTTTTATCCAAATGAGGAGAGCAATCAAACCAACAATACGGCAACTAGTTCCAGTTAGTCTAGCACAGTACATGTAGCAAGGTTTTTAAATACATATATAGAAGAGTAAATGTTAGTATTAATGTGTCGAGTGTTGATGAAAAAGTTTCTTGAAAATGGCTAAAGACTCTGATGGAGTTATTCAGGGACAGTCAGGGTAAAGGTCAGGGAAAGTGATTTTATGCGTCTTTGGGATGGCACCTAGCGCGGCATCTAGTCAGAATATGAGTCTGCTCCTGCTCCATTGGGCTACGTCCAAGGTTCCTGGATGTAGTTATGGTTGATGAGCCCAGCTGAATGGAGAAATTGTAATAAAGTGTCTTGGCTGAGACCAGTTCTGTCTTTGCAAGATTGAGTTGAAGGTGGAGGTCCTTCATCCAGCTAGAAATGTCTTTTAAGCAGGCTGAGATGCGAGCAGCTGCTGTTGGATCATCTGGCTGGAATGAGAGGTAGAGTTGAGTGTAGGAAAAAACATTTCTGAATGAGAGATCCTAGTGATGACATGCAGATGGAGAAGAGAAGTGGTCCAAGCACTGAGCCCTGAGGAACCCCAGTAGCTAGATGATGCGACTGAAGCCCTATTCGGATGGTAATTGTTTCTGGTGGGGTCATAGTCTGATTTTACTGCCATCCGAATCCAGCATGTTTTTCTCCAACCACCCACGTAAAAATCCCTAACCGAATTACCTACTGTTTTTTAGGGGAGCACCGATCCGATATTAGGATCGGATATCGGCCGCGATACTGACAAAATAGCTGGATCGGGGATCGGAAAAATTAACAGATCCACAAGCCGATCCAGGTGTTTTTTTCCGTCGCAGCAGAACATACGTCATTCGTCAGCTTCACGTGTGTCGCATGCTAGAAGGGAGCGAGCCAGAGAGTCGGCTGTGTGGAGGAGATATTTCACGCTTGCCACGCCAACTAGTTCGTCGCTGTTTCGAGGGTATTACTGCAAAGTCAGGGTCTTTCCTGCATTGACATTTTTTTGACGGCCAAAGCCTAATTTGATGAGTTATTGTGATTTACGAGTGATGTAGAACAGATGCTGCGCTTGTGACTGAGTGACAGAGAGACCGATCTGAGAGCTCCTCCCCCGCGCGCGCTCTCTGGGTCTTCAAAATAATCAGTGTTCGCTCTCATATTTCACATATTAATCCAAATCAAAAGCTCGGAAGACCGAAACCATGTTGCACGTGACACATTCGGACAATTTTGTCCTTGAATTATCACTGGGTGTGAATTGCGCTCAAAAAAACATTGACTCTTCTCTGACCAGCTGACATAAAGCATACTTTCAATAAGCGGGAGACAAATTATATTCAGTTATGAAGTGTTTTCTGTGTGTTGACATCTTTCGCGATGTTCTAACAGGGGATTCGCACACAACGCGTCTGCTAATGTCCGATTCGTGACCTAATGACTCCTTTGAACCGAATCATTTTAACGACTGGCCAGAACAACTGATCTGTCCAACACTGAACTCATGAACTCAGTTTATTAATTTACTCAGAACGCATCTGAAATGAGAACACAAGTGTACTTACCCAATTTAGCAAGAGTGGGTAGTAAGAATTATTTTTAATTATCAACAGTATTTCATCTTATTTCTGTTGACAATGTGTAGTAAAATAAATAGGCCTAGCCTACAATCATTTAATCTGGAGTGAGGTGAAACCAGAACAAAGTTGTTATTAGCTAGCTGATCATTTTTATTAAATTGCATATGCAGAAAATTAGACTATTTGTTAATTTGTAATGCTACTTTTTAATATTGATATGATTATATACCAAAACAATTATCTGTAGTGTAAAAAATGTTTGGTAACTGTCAGATTACTATTGTATGTTTGACCAATACACAGTTTTGTGTTTCCACTGCTACATTTTATTTATTTAAAGAAGTTTGATTACATTCTATTTTAGATTTGAATGCACAATTGTTTTTTAAATAAATAAGAATTCAACACTTTACATACATCTGTTATTTTGTCTTAGTTATGTTTAGTTAGTAAAGTCTGGTGCCTTTAGTCTCTTCAAGGAAGGTATAAGGTGGAAGATATACAGTTTATTATTAATTCAACAATATATCGGATCGGTATCGGGTATCGACAGATACACAAAGCCCAGGCATCGGTATCGGTATCGGGACTGAAAAAGTCGGATCGGTGCACCCCTACTGTTTTTTGTGGTCATTTAATTGCCGTCCAAATTCACATCTCTGAGTTTTCAAAAAGAGATTGCTTCAAAATTCTCTGTTTATATCCTCTTTGAGCACTGCGGAGCACCGTATCATTGCGCTTCGCTGTAATTTGAATGCATTTAAAGATCTAGCCTACACTTTTATTACTGAAATGCTGGAAAGTATTTACAAGAAAATTCTTTTATTACCGCTAAAAAGAGAAGAAAACAAGTAAACATTTGAAATGTGCCTTTATTATGGCAGTAATGAACGTTATATACCTTATGTTTTTATTATCTCTTTGAAATGTCACTTTGCATAGGTTGTAATTTTGACATTAATGGTGAAAAGGATCTGATATGATTTATCTCAGTTTCAATTTTTTGTAACACGTTGAAAAGCCAAGTATTTTGGTCATCTTAAGTTCTGTTTAAAAATGTGGAGGCTTCCTGTTCAGTAAAGGAAAATGTTGAAATTTATTGGATCAATAAACATGATCATGTCATCAGCTTCACATTGATTCTATATATAAGAACAATTGGTTGAACCAAATTAAGAACATGATTTGTTGCAAACTAACTAGTAGCTACAAGCCCCTTGTGTAAAAACAATGGCGACTTTTTCTTTCAATTAGAAATATTTAAACACCAAGGAAAACTGAGCTCTTTAAGCCACTTCACTCTGACTTTAATGTCATAATTTAGAGATGCACCGAAATGCCGAAGCCGAATAAGAATAAAACACTTGGCCGAATACCGAACACGGTTTTTCTATATATTTTTTTTCCATTTATTTTGCCAATTTTTTTCACCATTGCATAAATTAGCCATTGCATAAAAAACTACAATTTAAAAATATGTATTTAACACGGAACATTTTTAGCACCTATGTCACGTTGTAAATTATACATTTGTCATTCTACAGACACAAATATGCACTGGAGCATTTGCCAATATATTATTACAGTATCAACTGAGGGTGCTCTTGCTTACATGTGAGGGTGCTTAGACAATTCAGCAGAACCGTGTCTGCA